>JAQQPU010013348.1:0-24470 GCA_029168905.1 Artemia sp. Kazakhstan ARC1039 | reverse complement strand
TTATGCCACTGATGTTAATACCTATTTGTATTCAGCGTTGCATTATAATATAGTACAATATTGAAATCAGTGGTCACTTACAGAAGTTTAAAAAAATCAATCAAATGGCAGCAATTTACTCTATCTTGAAAAGCCAGGGAGATAAAAGTGGCATTTTGGCATGCAGGTTTGCTTATAAGGTATTTTTGCTCTAGTATCCAATGGCAAAAAGACAAAATCCAAAGACTGAGGGCAAATCTGTGATTTCCATCACAGCTGAAAAAAAACTTTGGTAAAGGTGCAGTGTAGCTCCCCCTGATAAAAACAGCTTATTTCTAAGGGTATATTATTCAATCAATTGGGTTGTAAAGTTGCACAGATTGCAGCAAACATCCAGTAGAAGCAGAATGCAAACAACACACTTCTTACTGTATATTGCAGTTCTATTTGTAGGGCCTCTGCACCCTATACTACAGGGGGAGCTACACTGCACCTTTACCACCATAATAACTGTGAGCTATGATGGAATCACCTTCCAAGGCTCTTTTACTAGGCTTTAAAGGTACAAAGAGTACTAGCCTATGTAGATACTGAAACAAAGGAAATGAAAGGAAAACGAACATTATGTAGGTGGCAACCAGTCATAAAACTGGGGTTTCTACCTCCCCCAAAAGCATTTCTTAAACCAGTTTTGCCTATGAAAAGTAGCAAAGAAACTTAACAAGAAAAGTTCTTCCACATTCTTTGTTGATTTTCTCAACAAATGAAGACCAAGCGTTTAGCTTCTTTGCAGAGTCCTTATAGTCCATCTGCTTTTTATCGTACAAAAAAGGACGTTGTTTGACAAAGTCAATTATTTTTTCATCAAGGGAGTCCATTTATCCCACAAAGCTTGAAACTTTTGCGTAACGTAACGTAAAAATAGAGCCCGACTCTATTTTCTATGTTCGTTATGCTATGTAAAAAATCCTACGTTACGTCGAACGTAAGAGAACATAACGACCAAAACATAACGTAACTTCTTGATGTGAAAGGTTACATAAGACGCATAAGGCAGTGTGAAAGGCATGACGTAGCAATGTGAAAGCACCTTTAGACTTGAGTTCTGCTTAGAATTTTACCTTATGTAAGTTTAGATTACGTTATGCGAAAGTCAATATAGTAGCAATAAAATGAAATTTCGGGGTGAGGAATTTGTAAATTTGAAAATAAAATTTGAGGATTTCCCGAAAAAGTTTTCATGCCAGAGGTGGTTCAGGGGAGGGATAGAAGGGGCACTTTCCCGGGTGCAGAAATTATAGGATAGGCGAAACTCCAAATAAATAATTTAAAGGTGATAATCATTTTGTAATTTTTTTAATCTTATTTTTGTTGAAACAAAATAGAGGACGCAGATAGTAAATACAAATAATTAGTAAATTAATAATTAATAAATAAAATAAAAATATAATTATGTAATAATAATTAAAAAATTTAAATAATAAATACAACAAAATAAAATATCATTAATTTATTAATAAAATGGAAAATAATTTTTTTTTAATAAATGAAATTTTTTAAAATTTGGCCTGAAAATTTTTTGGGAGACAGTGGGGGGGGGGGGGCTAATCAAGATTTTGCCCCGGAAGCAAGAGAGGCCAGAGCCGCCACTGTTTCATGCTTGATCAGAGCTTGAATCTCCATTTCCGTTCCACATCTATTATTTTCGAATAGTGAACTATAATGATTGTGATGATTTTAGAAGATGACTAGATTGGTTTTATGGATTTTTACGTTACCCCAGTGTGAAAGGACTTGTTTAAGTGTGAAAGGTTGTACTTAACGTAATGTAACTTAACCACTTTGCATAGGAAATTACGTACGTAGTGTGAAAGCCGCTTAAATCACGATTTGTTACATAAATCATAACACTAGTAAAGAAATTTGGTTTTGGGTATTTTTGATGAGATTGGTTTTTTGTTTTCCATTTTTTTAATTTTTAATTTTGTTTTATGTTTACCTATGCCTAATTATTTATCATGATGATTAGCCTCTATTTATTTTACAGTTTTGTATTTGGAGGAGCTATTGTACATATGTTAGCTCCTAGCAACTTTGTGAAGGAACTTATTTTATTATGACTTAATTTTTTTTTTTTTTATTTATTTCAATTCAATAGTTATGTTTATCGTGGTCGTAATAGAAATGCATTAAATAGTCAAAATAATAGAAAGGCAAAAGAATCTGATAATACCTGAAAAACGGTTAAGGAAAAAAAGACAACTGTGATCAAAGTTCGTGGAGCCGAACTGTAAGTAAGGAGCGATGCGGCTGAATAATAATCAAAAGTCGAAAAAAACAAATTTTGGTATCAATTGGTATTTCAAAAGAGTTGACTTGTTATACTGATTCCAAATATATAAGATTCATTAAGTTTAGTGGTACTCATCAAAGGCTACAGGCCTGAAACAATTTGCCTGATTTTTGAAAAAGGAGGAAACATCCCCTAAAAGTAACGGTATTTTAATGAAAATCCCACCATTAGATTCAGCGTATCAGAGAACCCTACTGTAGAGGTTTCAACCTCCTATCTACAAAAATGTGGAATTTTGTATTTTTTTGCCTGAAGAAAGATCACGGATGCGTGTTAGTTTTTTTAGTTTTTTTTTTTTCAGGGGCGATTGTATCGAACCAATGATCCTAAAACATTGGGAGAGGGCTCATTTGAACAGAAATTAAAGTTTCTAGTGATTTTTTTTAAGTGACGTCATAGTATTCTCACTGATATGATGTTTATACAACTTGAAACGGGATCATCACTGAAAGTGACTCCATGCTAACGGCACTGCTGTCATGAATGCAAAAAAAAAAGAAAAATTAGATTAATTGGCTTTGTCAGTAGTATTTCTTGGATTTTTTTTTTCTGTGAAGGCCTTCTGAAGGCCCGTTTTCCCAAGGATGACCTTTGAACCAATACCCATGTTTATATCTTATCCCTGTGAAAACCATTTCTTAAACGAAGAAGTAATTTCTCTATCCAACTCTAGTCTGGCCTTAAGGCCGGGTTGAACTAAACCTCTTCATCTAGTTTACCAGGAGATGGGTGAGAGGAGGATGGAAGTAAAAACGCATCTTTGTTGAACAAATCAAATACAAGCCAACAAACCCTTACACGAGACTACCATCCACTCCAACTAAAAAGTTTTGGGAGCTGTAAGAAATTTTTCACGAGACTAGCAAATAATATTTGACTTTTTTTGTCCGGCTGAATTGAAAGGAGGTTGTAGACAATGTTATATCTCCTTTCAGACCCTCCTCCATATTTTCTATAATGTTCAAGGATAGATATGAATTTTTCCAAAAAATGGACTTTTTGAGCCATCTACTCCCCCCCCCCCCACAATGACCCGTTGGCCCTTCTCTGTAACAACTGATGCGAAATTATACATCACTGTAGATAATTTTGTCAAAAATCAAGTGAATCCACTTGGTCTAATGAATCTTTAAAATCAGTATCTATATCAACCTTTTGTTTTATGTGGACCACTTGATCATTTAGGAACGAATGCACTTCTGTGTGGCATCAGCCCAACCACCTCTGAAACTGGGAATCCCAATGTATAGGTATTTTTAAGTAATTAAAAATACTATTTTCAGTATTTTAACTTCTCAGCTTCAAATCTTTTGGCTTGTATTGTTAAGCCTTCTTTACTATACTAATGAAGTTGCACCCGAGACCACCGAGAATAGACTAGAGGACAGTTTGACCTCTCCCCCCGAAAGTTGTTAAAATTAATTGATTAGTAAGGATATGTTTTTTTTTTCAAAAGAGGCAACTTTAGTATTTGTCTTTCGTGATTTATTAAGTCAGCATTGACAAAATATTTAACAGCTGCAAAGCCAAAACTAATAAAAAGGTACGGAAAAAAAGTATGACTGATTGTATCAATGAAATGTGTAAACGTTTCAAGTTTTGTCAAAATTTACGAACATGGATGTCATTGCCTGGTTAATCTTATGTGCAATTCAATAAAACAACAACAATTTTGTTCAACTGAAAGTAAGGAGCAACATTAAAACTTAAATCTAACAGAAAACGTTATGTATATGAGGGGGACTGTCCCTTCCTTAACCCTCGCTCTTTACGCTAAAGTTTTAAAGCTCTTTAAAAATACTTCTCATTCAAAATCAACTGTGTTTGAATAGTATTCCCTAAAGAATCAGGACAACAATTCAAATTTTAGCGTAAAGAGTGGGGGGTTGAGGGGGGGGGGTGCAACCCTCCTCATTTAAAGAATAGTTTCTGTTTGTTTGAAGTTTTAATGTTGCTCCTTACTTTCATTTGAAAAAACTTGTTGCTTTTTTTTAATTATTCTTAGCCAGAAATGACACAAAGAAGCCAACATCATATGCAGTCTCGTCTAGGGATTATTTTGCGATCCTTGGAATAATACTCTAAGATAAATGATAATTTTGAGTTGTAAAAATAAATCCATACAGTAAGATACAATCATTATACGGTGTAGCAGATAGTTGAGATAAATACAGTAATTAATGGCCGTATTTTCCGTATTACCCCTGCCAGTTTCTTGGCTATATTTATCTCGGGGTCACCACTCCTCGAGGGACAAGGCTTCGCGACAGGCGGTTTGGCTCTCTAAGCTCAGTTGCAAATTTTTAAACTAAGAAATTAATATTTAATAAAGAATTTTTTTATTTTCAATTTAATATGGTTCTAATTTATTATTTTGCAACAGTAGTTTTGATAAGGGATTGATGAATATGTTGTAGGTAATTGGTCGACTCTTCTATTATTTAATAGGCTCATAAGTGAAAATTGATTGATTTCAAAATAACTAACAAGTCGTGTAGGTTGTTTTTATGGCATAAACGTTTTTTAACATGTACGGGACTGCCTCTTATTACAATCTAGAGTCAGGGTCTTGAATGGCCCGGAGGAGGGGTTGAGATTGTAGACTTATTTATTATGTGCTGTAAATATTTTCTGTTTTTTTTTTTTTTTTTTTTTTCATTGATAAACAAATAAAAATAAAGCTCAAGTTTGTTAAGGTTGATATTAAACTATTTTAAAGATTATTATTTTTGTAGCTATAATAATCTTATTGGCTGTAGAAATACATTAACTCATCTAAGTAATGAAAGGGTAAAACAATCTTATTTTGCTAAAGAAAAGGGGTTAAAGATAAGAGAGGGACTGGCAACATCATTGGTGTTCCCAGTACATAGGACAGAATAATAATATTGAATAATAATATGAGATATATACATACTGTAAAATCTTGTAACAATAATACAAGATAAATATTGTAATGTAACTAAAATGAGGTAATAATATAAAATGTATAAATAATGGAATAATATAAATAAAAATAAATAATGTGAATACAATTGGATGTAATATAAATACAAATGCAAGAGTCAAATAATATTAATAATAGAATAAAATAGAATGGAATAACAATATTAAATATATAGCAACTGTAAAATATAGCTACTAAGATAATGAAAAGCATGATTGCATAATTACCAGGCTTTTTAATGAAACTATGTGTACTTTTTCCGTACCACAAAACTGACGTATTTTTAAAATTATTGGAAAAAGGTTTTGATGCCTAGAATGTTGTTTTTTTTTAATTTTTATTAATTTATTGTGATAGTATTTTAATAGCTTGCTATTCTAAGGGCTACCGACCACCAAATGAGGAGCCTTCTGAGTATCAGAACATCCCGTTGAATAAAATTGAAGATTTTGGGGTTCATGCTAAGCAATACTATTCATTGGATGTGACTTATTTCAAATCAGCTCTGGATCGCCGTCTCCTTGACTCACTATGGAATAAATATTGGGTGAACACCTTGAGCTCATCTAGTCTTCTAACCGTAAGTTTTTTTGTTTTGTTTTTTTCGTCTCTGGAATAACGACTCAATGTTTGATGTTATTTACGGTCTTTCTCGTGGATCTGAGACTCAGTGTATAATAAATATTCGGTGAACACCTTGAGTTCATCTAATCTTCTAACCGTAAGTTTTTTGTTTTATTTTTTCTCGTCTGTGGAATAACGACTCAATGTTTGATATTATTTACGGTTTTTCTCATGGATCTGAGACTCAATGTGTAATAAATATTGGTTGAGCACCTTGAGGTCATCTAGCCTTCTAACAGTGAGTTTATTTACGCTCTTTCCCATGGATCTGAGAGAAAAAAATTATAATTTTCAATTTATCAGCGATTTTACTTAGAAATTATTTGAAAATTTTGCTCAAACGTAAGATTGGCTGGATTAATTCAAAAAGAGGTATGTCGCATGACTTAGATTGGGCAGGGAAGCAGAAAAATTTGAAAATCCGTTGAATTTTCGGTATTTTTAAGAACGGTTTAGTTTTTCCAAGAAGGTTTTATACGTTTCAAAATATAGCCAATAAATTTGAATATTGTAAATTCTAGTTTCTAACTATTTTTGCCACTCACAAAACAGGATGAAACGCATTTTAGAAAATAAAATTTCAACGATTAAAATAAAATTTCTATAAAACGTTCCGTGTCAAAGAGGATGAATTATAAGTCTCGGTTTGACAAAATGTCACATATTTTGAATTACTAATTTTCGCTGATTGTTAGGTTGTAAACAGATTGAGTTCACCTGGCTCTCTAAAAGTAAGTCTTCTCTCTCTAGAATAGTAGCTAAATATTAGGTATTGCTTAAGGTCTTTTTCAGGGACAATCTGAAAATATCGATTAGCCTGCCATGGAACTGTCAACTTCTTTAATGATTTGACTTTTCGATTTTTATTTTAAAACTTTTTGGAATATAGTTTCGGGAAGGGAAAATCAAAAGGATGCATGTTACAGGCATCAATTTTACTGGAGAACATAAAAATTGAATAATGATTTTGGGCTTTTGATTTTCTTTTTTTTTTATCAATATCCAGCTAGGTGTTTTTATGCTATTCATGACAAAGTTGTTTTTTTTTCGATTTTGATCTTCTCAATTTGGTCTCAAGCACCAATTGAGTTTTTATGAAGACGCAAAAAAAAAGTTATCACTAGGCTCTAGAGTATAGTCAGCCGGAGTGTGACTTCCGGCATGACCCGCTAAAATAGTGCCATTCCCCACCGGTGGGGCCTGTGCCCAACGTTGGGAATCACAACCGCAGACTATATAAATAAAAATTTATCACTGAAAAATATAATTTCTTATTATTTGCGATAACAATTTTCTACTATTTTACTAATACCTTATCTTTTTGATTCCCGAAAAAGAAGGAGATCCGCTTTATTTCTAAATTAAATAAAAAAAAAAAAGTTTTTTTTAACTGAAAGTAAGAAACGACGTTAAAACTTAAAACGAACAGAAATTATTCCGTATATGAAAGGGGCTGTCCCCTCCTCAACGCCTCGCTCTTTACGCTATTTTTTGTATTGTTTAAAAAAAAATAGAGTTTTGAGAACGTCAAACTTTAACGTAAAGAGCGAGGTGTTGAGGAGGGGACAGCCCCTTTCATATACGGAATAATTTCTGTCGTTTTAAGTTTTAACGTCGTTCCTTACTTTCAGTTAAAAAAACTTGTTTTTTTATTTAATTTTTGAACGTTTTTGAATTAATACAGGTTTTGATTTTGGCTCACCGTACATGAATAAATACAACAAAATGTTCATATTAATTTTACTTTTATTTGGTTAAATGGCTTTCTCGAAACTTGTTTGATTTTATTTACGTTTTTATTAGCAATAAATATACGTAACTTACGAATTAACTTACTAACGAAATTCTATATTCATATATTCTTAATACGTATATTAGGGGGTTCGCTCCCTAGTCAATACCTTGCTCTTTAAGCTAAATTTCGAATTTTGTTCCAGTTCTTTAAAAATGACCCTTAATCACAAAGGCCGTAAATTAGAATAAATAGCTCTTATGAAAGTACTAAAACATCTTTGGCTTAAAGAGCGAGGTATTGACTAGGGGGTGAACCAAATCATATGCGTAATATTTTCTGTTCGTTTTAAGTTGTGATGTTGCTCCTTACTTTCAGTTAAAAAACTTTTTTTTTTTTATTTAATTTCTGGACTTTTTTCTTAAGGATGCTGGGAAATCTGGCGCCCCCTTCATAGCAATGTCGCTTCCCCCATGACACTTCCTTCATGGAAAGATCCTCCCAAATAACCCCCGACCCCCCCCCCCCCCACCCCCCTACAAAAAAACCTCCCCCCTGAAAATGTCTTTATACTTCCCAATAACCAATACCGTATGTTAACTTTGGGTAAAGTTCATAACTTTCAGCCCTCCCTTCGGGGACTTCGGGGAATTAAGTCATCCTAAAATGCATAGTTATCATATTTTCGACAATGCTGAACAAAATGGCTATCTCAAAATTTTGATCGGGTGACTTTGGGAAAGAAATGTGCGTTGGAGGGGGCCTAGTTGCTCTCCATTTTTTTGGTTACTTAAAAAGGTCACTAGAACTTTTAATTTCCGTTCCAATGAGCCCACCCACGATATTGTAGGACCACTGGGTCGATACGATCACCCTGGGAAAAAAAAAAAAATAAACACGCATCCGTGATCTTTCTTCTGGCAAAAAATGCAAAATTCAACATTTTTGTAGATAGGAGCTTGAAACCTCTACAGTAGGGTTTTCTGATACGCTGAATATGATGGTGGGATTTTCATTAAGGTTCTATAACTTTTAGGGGGTGTTTCCCCCTTTTTTCGAAAATCAGCCAAATTTTCTCAGTCGCGTAACTTTTGATGGGTAGGACTAAACTCGATGAAACGTATATATTTGAAATCAGCATTAAAATCTGATTCTTTTGATGTATCTGTTGGTATCAAAATCCGGTTTTCTAGAGTTTCGGTTACCATTGAGCCGGGTCGCCCCTTACTTACAGTTCGTTACCACGAACTGTTTGATAGAAAAGCCATGTTTTACTTTGAAAGCATAAATCATTACTAAATAAAATAAAATTTATCTGCTATGTACTCAACTGAACGATTATCTTGTTCAATTCCACAACCTACAGTGAAAGAAAGGTTAAGATAGTTATAGCACATTTCACGAATGGAGGATGATTGCTTGCCGGAAATTGGGCTTTTTGATAATCAAGCTGAGTCAAACAAACTGTAGGTTAGGTCTCAAATGGGGCAGAAAGAGGTCATAAGAAAATATTTAAAGGGGGTGGGAAGTTCACGGGAAGAGTGAAACTTTGATTTGAATCAGGAGGAGCTTGCGCTGTTTTGTCCAAGGTGGCGTAGTATTACACTATTTGCATTAGCGGCATCTGAACGACCTTAGTTACCCCTTTTGATGGATTAACCTACCCCTCAAAAGGTAAAAGCTGTATTTCCAAAAACTTTGTCTTTTAGTCTTGAAATTCACTGAGTATATTCACCTATTTAGATAGATTTTGACAGGAGTTAAATTCCGCTTGGCAGCCAGATTTCACGTCGCCCGATGAACAGTGTCTTTATTCTGGCGAATATTCGGTTGACCTCTGGTCATGCTTCTCTCGCCGGGAAAAAATTGTTAAAACAGATAAAAGCATCATGTTTATATTCTGGTTAAAGGGTACTATTGCGTTTGGATGGCGAGTCTGGTTTATATCCAAAGCAGTCATTTTTCTCGGAGATTTTCGTTTTGAATTAGCCACACTCGTCACAGTTCGCATTGTGATATCGCTTGGTGGTGTGTTTCCGTGCTAAAACTTACTGTCTCCTGTCAGGATTTAACATTAGAGAAGAAAAGACAGTTTCAAAAACTTATTCTTTGTTCACCTCTGAAAGTATGACAATGTGGATATGCCCTTTCGTTTTGAGCACCATGATATTTTATTCTTAGTCATTACTGTTTTAGTTCAAACTGTTTGACTAAAATAGACCCTTTAATGAAATATTTAAAAGAGTACTACTAATACTTAAAAAAATATATATTTAATATTTAAAAGATTATCTTTAATCTTTTATTTAATGATTAATTTTATTTCTTTCTTTATTTTCTTTATTTTTTTTCTTTCTTTATTTTTTTTTATCTTCTTTATCTTTCTTATTTTTTTTATTTCTTTTATAATATTTAAAAGATTATCTATTTCTAAAGATCTCAATTTTAAAAAAATAATATTTGAAGGAGTAATATCTAATAGCACGCTTATTACACAAGTGCTCATGCTCAGTGCTCGCTTACTTGCTCATGCTCATAAGCTTTCTTGATATGCATGCAATGTTCGTTCTTTATGGCGATTATCGATTCGACTTGTACCAAGTTTTGCGTTTTGACAATATTTGCAAAATATGTCAAACTGTATTTAATGTCAACTTCAACGATAAGTTGTAAATTCAAGCTACAGAAAAGCTTATATGAAAGCTAAATTGTCCAAAAATGAAGATTGGGAATTATTAGAAAGAGTTAGAAAATATCCGGTACCGTAGCACTAGACTGGAAATTAGCGCTAGGATAGATTTGTAATTTTACATTTTGTAATCATACACTCACAGTATTTGATGAAGATTTTCTAGGACTGGAAAGCAGAAAATAGACTAGCCTAGTATATTAGCGAGGGCTACCTAATGATAAATGACGGAACTAAGGGAATACTAGATTTGCCGCCACCCTCAAAAGCTGCTACAAAAAATTGGTGTGAACTCGAAAGCATTCTCTCGTGAAAAATCGCAGTTTTTTACTTTCAAAAATTGAAGATAATAACGACAAAAGGTAGCAGCGGTGTGTGAACCCAGAGTTATGCGCCACATTATAGTCACTGTGATCGTATGGTT
Organism: Artemia sp. Kazakhstan ARC1039; assembly: GCA_029168905.1. NCBI lineage: Eukaryota > Metazoa > Arthropoda > Branchiopoda > Anostraca > Artemiidae > Artemia > Artemia sp. Kazakhstan ARC1039. The sequence goes on along the minus strand of JAQQPU010013348.1, from coordinate 13,722 downwards.
ATAGAATGTATGATTATACATATGTAGGTAAGACAAAAAAAAACATAAAGTCTCGAACGAGGACACTTAACAGCCAGTGAAAAAATTGAAAAATTATGCAAATATTTCGGTCAAGAACTCCGCTTGACCGTCCTCAGTGCAGAAGAAAACTTATAAAAATATAAAAAATTAATCTTAAAATAAAAACACAAAACTAAAATTGGACGACCCTTTCTCAGTAACGGTGAAAGGGTTACTGAATAAAAAACACAAATCTAAATGGCATTTTGTAGCTTTTGTAGCTAAGACACTAACATAGAGTAGTGTTTCCATCTTTTAACTAATGCCTATAGCCAAACTTATGGATAAAATTTATTTACAAATTGATATGGCTAAAATTCATGGGGATGATTTTACGCTTAACTGCATATATGTTTCTTCTTATTGTTTTTTGTCATTTTACGTTGTTTTTTGTTTGTTCGATGCAGTGACCGTTCGTAATTTTTCAAACTTTCTAGTGTAAACTTTATGATTGGCAAATCAGAGTTGTCACAGTTTTTAAAATCTCTGGAAGCTAGAGATCCGTTTTCCTTATCTCTATGATCAATCTGGTGACTGTATAAAGGCATAATTTTACCAGATAATACCCAGGAACACTTAAGTGTTGATTTAGGTTTTTCATGCCGATTTCTTGCCATTTCAATTTCCCGCTTCTGTAGCACAAATGCGACGTTAAAATCAAGAGAAAAAAACATATCATTTAAAAATGTTGGTATCTATTTAAACAGATTTTATGGCAAGGCTCGGGTATAATTCTTTATTTCTTTACAGAATGCCGACTACACTACTGGTCAGATAAACGATTTATCCGAAAAACTAGAACAGGCAGACTCATCTATTGGGAAAACTTCAGTTTTATTTCTGCCTTCAGAAAGTGACAAAAAAGTGGAAGATAAGTTGGCCAAGGCTAAACGAGACTGCTCCAAAGCCACAATTGAGGTCATTCATGGTTTAATGTCACAAGTGATAAAAAATCAACTTTTCAATCAAGTAACTGTACCCTCTACGCCAGCAGTTGGGCAGAAACTGACTCACTGATATTTTAATTTAAGTTTATTATATTGTCGAATTAAAACATTTTATTTGAGAAAAGTGGTCTCAATATCTGTTATATAGTTTACGGCATTCACGACTTGATCTCAAACGAGAAAAATCAGTTATTCCTTAGTTACACGCCCCCTTCCTTCTGCTCCAGTGGGCATAGAGAGTCTGCATTATTGGTATTTTAAACGGGGCGTGAATGTTTATTATAGCAAAAATAAATTTGCCATAAATCTTATGGCTTGAACGGGCAGCTACAAACAACAAACAATCCTCGCAATAATCAAACAGTTCGTGGTAACGAACTGTAAGTAAGAAGCGACCCGGCTCAATAGTAACCGAAACTCTAAAAAACGGAATTTTGATACCAATAGATACATCCAAAGCAATTGTATTTTTATGCTGATTTCAAATATATAAGTTTTATCAAGTTTAGTCCTATCCATCAAAAGTTACGAGCCTGAGAAAATTTGCCTTATTTTCGACAAAAGATCCCCTAAAAGTCATAGAATCTTAACGAAATAACACCATTAGATTCAGCGTATCAGAAAACCCTGCTGTAGAAGTTTCCAACTCCTGTCTCCAAAAATGTGGAATTTTGTATTTTTTGCCAGAAGAAAGATCACGGATGCGCGTTTATTTATTTTTTTTTCCAGGGGTGATCGTATCAACCCAGTGGTTCTAGAATGTTGCGAGAGGGCTCTTTCAAACGGAAATTAAAAGTTCTAGTGTCCTTTTAAGTGACCAAAAAAGTTTGAGGGCAAGTAGGCCCTCTCCGACGCCCGTTTTTTCCCAAAATCACCGGATCAAAATTTTGAGATAACCATTTTGTTTAGTATAGTCGAAAAATCTAATATCTATGTCTTTGAGGACGACTTAACCCCCCACAAACCCCGGGGGAAGGGCTGCAAGTTATGAACTTTGCCCATTGTTTACATATAGTATTGGTTATTGGGAAGTATACAGACGTTTCCAGGGGGTATATTTTCTTGTGGGGGGTCGGCGGGGGATTACGTGGGGGGATCTTTCCAGGGAGGAATTTTTATGGGGAAAGAGAATATCCATGAAAGGGGCGCTGAATTTCCCAGAATCATTTTTAAAAAATCAGAAATTAAATAAAAAAAACAAGTTTTTTTAGTTAAAAGTAAGGAGCTACATTAAAACTTAAAATGAATAGAAATTATTACGTATATGAAGGGTTTCGCCCATTCATCAATACCTCGCTCTTTACACTAAAGTATTTTTAGTAATTTCAAAAGAGCTATTTATTCTAATTAAACGGCCATTGTGATTCAGGGGTCATTTTTAAAGAATTGAAAAAAAATCGAACTTTAGCGTAAAGACCAAAGTATTGACGAGGGGGCGACACCCCTCATATACGTAATAATTTCTGTTCGTTTTAATTTTTAATGTAGCTTCTTACTTTCAGTTAAAAAAAATATTTTTTATTTAATATATTCCAGTAGCGGTTTTAGGCTTCAGAATCTGGGGGGGGGGGGTGCAAGGCATACCAAAGTATACCTTTTTTATAAAATAAAAGGAATTTTATGTCAGGTGTCCGAAAAACTGGGGAGATGGCAGCTGCCAGCCTCCCTGTCAAGGCCTAGAACCGGCACTTATATATTCCTTAAGATAGTAAAATTACAGATTTTACAAAATCATTACTTGAAAGCTTGTCGTATACAAAAGAAAATTACCTAATAACCTATAAGCCATTGGCCCGAATACAGTGTCCTTTAGCTACCCACGAAGAGTCAGCCTATCAATAATTTGAGAAATAACATAAGGAAAGGACTGTCGTATATCAGGATGAGTGGTGAATCGAAAAGGAGACCTTGCAGACGTCGTGACTAGTTTTCTAATTAATAAGAAATTTTTTTATGTCAAGTCACAAAAGACACTTTTTTTATTACAATTACCCTGCAAAGACCCCTTATACCTTATGTGGAGGAGGTCTTGACCACTTACCCTTTTGACATTCTAAACAACTCTGAGTAAGGTTTTCCATTCTTGCTACTTCTCAGATAAAAGAAAATATATGTATTAAATTAAAATTATTGAAAATTTGTCAAAGAGGTATGTAAAAGGAGCGCCGTTTTGTGGATACCAAATGCAATGCATCCTTTTCATTACGCTGATTCTTCCAATTTATTTTTCAATTCCAGCACTAAATTATTTTCTTTTTCTCGATATTAGTTTTAATGAAAATTTTAAACTTTACCCATATTTCAATTTGGTTGAAATATTTCAATTTGGTGAACGCCTAGAACCGTCCAGAATTATTGGAAGAATAATTGGATCTTACAACTAAGTTTAACTAAGTTAAAAACAGATTAACCTAGGTTATGGCTCAAGCTAATTATGAAGAGCATTCAAAACTGTATTGTGAAGGGATTGAGATTCAATTAAAACCGAAAGTGATTACTATCAGAATCTTGGTATTATGGTTCTCGGCGTTTATTCTTCGTTTCTTGGCCCTTTAGCCAGGAAGTGAAAGGACTGTCGTATACCAGGATGAGTGATGAATCGAAAAGGAGACCTTGTAGACCTCGTGACTAGTTTTCTAATTAATAAGGAGTTTTTTATGTCAAGTCACAAAAGACACTTTTTTGATTAGAATTCCTGTGCAGAGACCCCTTATACCTTCTGTGGAGGAGGTACATTTATAGGAGGAGGAGTTAAAATTTAAGCGAGACAAACTGGTTTAATTTAAACAAAGCAGTGAGAAAGAACAAACAACACATTAATTAATAAAAACAAAAATTCTAAATATTTCAGCGCCACATCCGGGAGCCTTTATCAACAAAAAAAGAAAAAGGAAAAAAAAAATAGTTAAATCATCTATGTAAAATGACGGAAAAACAAGATAACAAGAGAAAAAAACAAGGCAAAACAAATAAATCCAACACCCATCTTAATAAGCTTCCACAATGCTGTAACACAGAAACGACACCGAAAATGTCTAGTAGAGCAGATATTACTCCTCTGTAGATTCAGATTGGCAAATGGGATCTATCAAAAATACAGTGCCATATTAATTTAAAAGAATTACAAAAAAGTTAGAAAAAACCCAGGTCACCACCCCTGATTAAATTTACAGGTTAAAAACATTTTACCAGGTCAACGAAATTTCTGCATTATAAATTACGTGGATTTAGCATGAATTCCAACAAAGCTAGGATTAACTTCAGCCAGTCAGAATCTGTTCTCAATTTATAAGAAGTTTTAGCAGTATCTTTTGATTGACATGCTGAGAATATTAATCCAGGTGTCCCTCTCTCGTTCCCCACATAGGTGGGATCGGGCCTGGTCTCTCAAATCACACCAGTAAACACTGGCTCTTAATTTTCATAAATTTTGGTTAGATCCAAAAGCCCATCCTAGCAGAAGTCGTGATGACATAAATTTAGTGCCTTTCCCCACACAGAGGTCAGATCGAATGCGAACCCGCAAAAAGGAAATAATAGGGTACTTAATTTCCCTTAAGGTTTGGTTGGATTCAACAGTCCTTATGGTGGATGTCTGGAGGAAAAAATAGGTTTCCTATGTCACTAATTAATACTGATCCCCAATATGCATAACTAGGAAGCTAGCTTATACCTCCCACCATGTTTAGTTGGGATCAGACAACCCATTTCTGGCAGGTTTTTCACCCTCTTGGTGATTTATCACTATTTCTAAGTAAGTTTTTTCTTGCCAGGTGATTCTGTTTTGCCAGTGATTTTCTTAATAAAAATTATTGACTGAGTTCTGTTTGTGAATTTTCTGGAGCCATGAATAACGCGGAAATCCGAACTGAGAATCATATAAATACCTGATGTGGAGTAAAGATTGTCCTTGTATTCTAGTCTTAAGGAGCTAGTCTGTACACAAACAATCATATATTGCCCTAGGAGGCACTACACGCTTCAGTTCAGTCAATGCCTCCTATGTTTGTTTTTTTAGATTCTTACTGACGTACCTGCACAACGAAATTTTTTAGCCAGGTTACAAGTGATGAGAGGAGACAGGGTACTAAATAATAGCCCGGTTTTTTAGCAAATCAATGTCCTAAGGTCTGTAATTTCTTTACAGAAAACAATTTCGATGAAAACCTGGGGATTTTCATCTTGCTTCTTAGGCCGTTTTTTGCAATATCATTCTACATTCTACTCTGATCAGTGATCTTTAATGAGTTTGCCATCAGGGTTCTCTATTCAATGCTCTATTTGGCAGTGAGCTGCAACATCTTAACACTTCGACGAAGCAAAAAACGGTAATCTGAGCAGAAAGTACCAAGATCTTAACTTAAGATCTTATCGCTTTGATTAGTCAAAAGCGGATCTATCATTCATTTCTCAATGACCCTTATTCATGTGAGCCGTTGGCTCTAAACGATCTTGATTCTGACTATAGAGCTAGCACATCATCAACATAAAGCTTACTGTAATTTGCTGCCTTCAAATGTCTTCAAATGATTCCTATCTTTGTTTGTCCTAAAGCCGGGTAATCATATTTACCCATAAGGACCTCAGGTTCATCAGGCAACACGTGTTCTGTTGGTCTATATGTAGAACACCTTCCTGTCTCATTATGAAAAACTTCTTAAACATTTTCTAAGAGCTAATATTATCGAAAGTCATATATTTTCTACATGGGCAGAGGGAAGGGGGCAGGGGATGGCAGTTGCCCCCCCCCCTTGAACTTTAAGTTTACGCTAGATATTAACGAGAACTTTTCGTATGTTGGAATTTTTCTGTTGGATGTTACCTGGTAGATGGTTGAAAAAGCTGGAAATAAGTAGAAGTTTCCAAATATCGTTTCCAATATCAATATTTACGTTTTGATATTCAATATTGATTTTGGTCCTATATAAAGATAGGAGACTGGCCCACGGTCGGCAGGTTTTGACTTTTTTAATCTTCCAGGAATTGATTCAAGTGATAAGAAGTTGTTGAGTTAGGCAAAGGTAACTCATTCAATACCATCCTTGAAAACGACAATTAAAATTACTCCACCACTTTTCCACCTGGATGCCTCTCTATTCAAGTGGTCAAGAAGGCCGAATCTGGGCCACCCCGTTACTGGTTTGGCCGTCTCTGGCTTACGTTTGGCCACCTGACAAAAGAAACAGAAAAGTGGCTAGGGGAACATAACACTTGCTGTTCGGCTGTAAAATTAAGAAAAATATGGTCAGTATAAAAACTACAAAATGAATTGTTTAAGACACTAGTGAACAGGATTCCATTTTGCTCTTCAGCTCAACCTGAATGTAATCACCTGCCTTGACTTTCTCGGTGTCAAATTGGAAGTTGCTGGTAGGGGGCTCGTCTTCAACATCCGTACTGAAGTCTGAAGAGTTGTTGTATACAGACTCATCTACGTCAGAATCGTCTCTCCAACTGCAACTTTTGTTACGAGAAACATGCCTTTTGCTTTTTAGCCTTTTCACTTCTCTGACTTACTTCCTTTCCAGGACTAGGCCTTTCTTGGCAGATACAGCTTTTATCCTAGCAGTAATGCGTTCTTTGACAGGGGTGTCAGTGAGCACTTGTGAATTTTTCATATTTTTTTCCTGTTAATTTTTCGTGTTGAGCCTTTTGGAAAGGAGTTTGCATGAGCGATCCCTTTTAACGAATCATCTGTTGACTTTTGCTTCTTATTTAGAGACAGAACCTCTGCTGTGTCTTTTTCGGGGTCTGTGTTCAAGAAGGAGTCTAAATGTCACACAGGACATGCGCTGAGCATAGAAAATTTGCTGGTAAGGGCTTCACTAGATGTGGTAGGCATTCTGTCTGAGACATATGATGAGAGGAACTCATAATTCTTAAAGACATCTCTGTTGGTGGGGTAGACCCGCTTTCTCTGATTCCACTGATTATATTATCAGGAGTGTAAGCCTTCGGATACGCTTTCCCCAACAGCACAGCAATGTTATACACTGAGAAAGTTTTACGTTTACGGGCAGTCATAAAACTTGTGGCTTCCTGGTTGTAGTAGGCCTTAAGACGCCCCACGACTATCCTTTCCAGAGGCTGTTGTTTGCGAGTAGTGCGGGGAGGGACAGTTAAGAGGACAGCACCATTCTTTTTAGCTAGATTAAGCAATTCAATAGCGTATCGGCTGATCTGGTCGTCTATTTTCAGAAGTACAGGGGACTGTTTAGAGGGTTTGAATTGACTGATAAAATGCTGCAAGTAAAGCAAAGAATTAGAGCATTCATCCAACCAGAGGTATTTTCTGTGCTGATCATGATGGTTCCTGGTAAAGCTCCCTTGAGTAAAATTTATGGACACTGTTCTCCTGGGGAAATAAGCAGAGGAGGGACTGTTTTCCCATTGCATTAACACCAGCACAAATGATAGTCAATTGACCTCTTTGTGCTGACGTGACCTTCCCTACTTACTTCTGGCCTCGTTGTGCAATGATATTACCGGGCTTGTGGATGTTTTCAGATTCGATTCGTCAACATTCCAAATGTCTTGTGGTCTGAACATGTGTTTGTCTAGATCTTGCAACTGGTTGTTAAAGAAAGCTCCTAGACTGTAACGGTTGAAAGCAGTTGCCCGTCATAAGCTTGTACCTTCTAGCGTTCTTACTGATAGAGTTTTAAGGCGATAACTACCTTTGCATTTCCTGCTATCCGTTACTTGTATACTCTTAATAAAGGGATAAGTATATGTAAATTTATGTGTTTCTAGGGGAGTACAGTCGAAATGCATATCAGCTATCGTTTTCAAGTAAGTTTTTAGTCTTTTTTCTTGTTCCTCTGTAAATATTTATCATATGCTGCAACAGGGTGCAAAGAAACTCAGGTCTATACTTTATAGAGGGATATTCAGCTTCTCAACTTCTTTCATGTAGTCTTGCAGCGGTCCTTTAGGGACACCCATGGCACTTCCAGAGAATCTAACTGACTTTTTTTCGACTAAGACAGAAAAAAACTGCTGTTTTCTTTTCTTCTGGATCCCAGCCGCCTTTCTTTCTTTTCTCTTCTGGTTTACTGTATTTTATCTGGAATGAAATTTAACAGGAAAAAATAGAATTTCAGTTCACTTATTGGTCTGACAAGATTAAACAACGCTAGAATTAATCAAGTTTTGGGTTTTTAGCTTGCCCTCAGGCTTAAAATATACTGTTTACACGGCTTTTACAAGCATAGCCCACTTTCGAACATCTTGGTACGGCATGCCAAACCTACCCCGGGTATTGTGGTCGAACGAGGGAGTTCGCCATCCTAAGGGATGAAAAAATACTAACATCAAACCGGTGTAGATATGACGTCTCGGAAACTGCCAGAAGACAGGCAATTAATAAGAGAATACAACGTGAGTTTGCGGCTTTTCTAGTACTCGTAATTAGGCGTAGGCCTTCAGACAAAAATTGAACAAAATTCTAGATTTAATCACCATAAAAGGTAATCCAATCTGATATTTTTGGTAAAAATATTAATCAAGGCTAGACATTTAAAAACAAACATTGCCATCTGTCAGAGCTTTTATAATCCATTAGAAGTCCCTTTAGGGACTTTATATTGAGAATACTTGCTTTGGCTAATCGTGGGCTCGTCTCCCCTGTACCAATATTGATATTTAATTTTACTCAACTATAAACTTTTGTATTGAATTCTTAGAACAAGAAGCTATTATCTAACCGTAAAGTGATTTGTGTCAAATCACTTTTATGGTGTTTATGTTTTCTGGAAATGGGAAGTAGGATAGTCGGTTTATTGTATTATATTATTGCAGGAAAAGTAGAAGATGGAAAATGTTGAAGGCCGAGTTTTAGCGAAGCATAATATCACAAATTTCTAAAGATCTATGCTCAAAAAACGTCAGGAAGTATTCATAAGCCGATTGTCTATCACACAATCGGCTGCTCCCCTCTAGACAAGATGCTGCCTACGCCCATTAAACTTTCTACCACTTTCAAGAAGACAGCTGACAGAATATGATTTGGTGTTTTTTCCGCTATGTTAGGGAATTTTTTTCAAGATGTTAGTGATTTTAGTTTTGGCCTGTGGGAATCCTATTTTTTAGGTGTGAAGCCATGGTCCATTACCATTGGGGAAAATTCCCATTGCATAATTTATGATAATATCTAGGATTTGTTGTCATAAGTGACAGTAATAAAAATCTGCATCAATGCTGCTTAGTAATCCAAAGGTCATAGATGGTCAACTTCTACTGTATTTGAGACCTTTTTTCTTGTTGCACGTCTACGAAGCATTTTGATAAGTGCAAGATTATTTTAAAGATAAGAACTTAAAGCCTTAAATGTCTATCAAAAAACGGTTTTTCTTTTGTTTTTTTCTGTTTCTAACAGTTTGCTATTTTGTATGCCCTTCTATTTTGCTGAATCCTTTATGCGCTGAGAACGGTTTAAGGGAGATCCTGGCTGAAATGTCAGCAACTTTCAATTATTCGTCACTAGCTAAATCTTTTCCTTGATTTTTGTTCCTTTTTTTGTATTTTCAAACCAACCCCCTTCACCAAGCTAGCTGGTATGAGTCATTTAGCATCGAAATGCAGTTTAAGAGCATCTTAAGCTATTTATTTTTATTTTAATTGCTACTTGGAATTTTAACCTTCAAAGTATCAACGAACCGGAAGAAATATATGGAACTGTGTCATTATTTTATTAAATACCCGACAAAGCTAAAAAATAAGGGAAAATTCCGCAAGATGTATCTACGTCAAAAAATCCGGTTTGATTACAGGTTGTTATGCGGCTAATAGCGAAGTGTTTCTGATCTTTGTGTTTAGTGTCTACTTTATTTGTCTGTTGTGCTTGAACAAAATAATGTTGGAGAATGATCACGACTTTGAATCTGGTATGCTTCTGCTATTTAAATGTATGAAATATAACAAATTTCGTGCCACTCGAGGAGCTAAACCGATTGACTCCATAAACCGAATAGAAAAAAGGTAAAGACAACAAAGAACGTAGAAGCTGTGCAGTGGCATCAATTCATAGGTTTTTTAGAGGGGGGGGGGGTGCAAAATGTATTTTTCAATATTTAGGAGGAGCAAGGCTGTCTTTTTTCCAATGAAAATTCAATAAAGGCATTTTCTATGAAAACACCCCTAAAAGTGTTTTTTCACAGTCTAGGGGTAACCATTCACCCTGTCCCCCCCCCCCAGTTAACCCTACTGGAGTAATGGATTATCACCCCTTGAATGTGTTCAATGGCTCTCCGTGAAGATTTAAGGGCTGGACTTCCTTTCGTTGTTTTTTAAGAAAGAAGGATTATTATCGAAGGGGAGGGGCTGTAGGGAAAATTCTAAAAACATATAAGAGGTCACTCATATTGAAAAAGGATGGGGAGTTATGAAGACAATCTAAAAAATGTAAACAATCCAAAGAGGGCGACAGAGGAGGGTGTTTGTGAGAATACTGTGAACTTGCTAAAGGGTGTGCGTGTGGAAGCTACAGTAAAAAAAAAGCTAATCTCTAAAAAATCATGCGCACTGTGCCCGAATTCGATCTAAGTTCGTTCTTTATAATTATCTCATTGTAATTTTCTTTTGATAGATTTTTAGTATAGAGGATAGTCATGGGAAGTCGAAAGACTGAATCATTATTTTCATCCTATCAAGTAGAAAGAACCAGGCAAAAGCCTTTCAGTTCTGCCTTCAATCGATAGGTCCTCTTATTTACAAGAAGCGAAGGGATAAAAATTTGTTTCAAATACTTTGTGTTATCCAACTGTAAGAAAGAAGCGACTCGGGTTAATAGTAACCGAAACTCTAAAATAATGATAACACGCTTTGATAATAAGTAATTCATTAAAAGAATCGAGTTTTTATGGTGGTTCCGAACCAATAGGAATCTTTAAGTTTAAAGTTATCAATCAAAAGCTATTAGCCTGAGAAAGTTCGCGTGATTATCGATAAAAGGGATAACAGCCCGAAAAAGGCAAGTGATTTTGATGAAAACCACGCCATCAAATTAAGTGTTTCAGAAAAACCCTGCTCTACAGGTTTCAGACTCCTAAATACCAAAATGTCGAATCCCGACTTTCTGTCCATTTGTCGTTGTTTTTTTTTCCATGGGCCATCTTATCAAACCAATGGTCTTAGAAAATCGAGAGAGGGAACATTTGAACGGAAACTAAAAAATTGATATTCTCATTTTAAGGAGCAAGAAAGATTGTGTAACAGGAAAGTGGCGTTTTCTGTCATTCTGTGGCACCAAACCACCATTTTGCCCTATAAAGGGCCAATTTGTTATCCACTGAAAATTCTGATTCAGATACTAGATTTAAAAGTATCGGAAAACTGTATATTGAGCCTTCCATTTTCAGAAGAAGTACTGCCACATAGTGGCACATTCGTTCCTAAAAAGCCGACTAGTGAATACAATATAAAATGGGTAATGTTGACATTTATTTTAAAGCTTCATTTTACTAAACTGATTTACTTGATTTTTCATTGAATTATGTGCAGTGGTATATAATTGTGCCATGAGCTATTATGAAGGAGGGTCAGTGAGTCATTGTGTAGGTGGGGGAGGGGCAGTTCACTAAAAGAATGCATTTTAATGCCCAAGTTGTCTAACTCGGTGAGCCTTTAGATAAACACAGAAAGGGATCTGGATATTGCAGGAGGGGCGGGGGGTAGGAATTATACCTTAATCCACCATCATTTGAACTCAGCCTGAAAAGGCTGCTGTGATGTTATAGCTTTCTTCTTGTTGCAGAAATATATCTTCTTTTGTAACATAAGCCATTTCCTTCCTATTTCATTAGCATTTCATAAGCACCGTCAAGAAATTCACCGGTTGGGGAAGACAGATGACACCAGAAAATTTTGTTTGGTACTGTTGTATTATCTGTAACACACGCGCGATACTGTACAGCGAACATACTAAAGAAACTACTAGTCAAACAGGTTTCTTTCAACGGAGAATTCCTATGCTGAGGATTGCAAACAGTGATTTATCACTGCGTTTACAATATTTAAACTTTTGTTTTTTGGGGTTTAGGGGCAAAAAAAGGTACCTAGGTTAGGTTAGGTTACATGTTTAATCTATGCTATGCTTTGTCCTCCACCCTCCTGATGTGTAAATATATAGCCGAAATTTGTTTCTAAACTATTATATTTTTATCCTTTTTTGTTTTATCTCATTTGCATTTACCAAACTTCACTTCTCGCGTTTGTAACAGATAATACAACAGTACCTTTTGTTTTTATCAACATTTAAATTTAAATATTGGGTTAAATGATGAATTTTTTATAGATATTTTACACAGTTGGTGGTAAAGAACTTAAAGTAAGGAGTGGCTCGTGCTAATAGTAACCAAAACTCTAAAAAAAGAATTTTGATAACAATAGATCCGCTAAAAGAATCAGATTTTATGGTGATTCCAAGGGTATAAAATTCTTGAGTTTAAAGTTACCTATAAAAATTTACGAGCCTGATAAAATACGCTCAATTTTTGAAAACAGTGAGATATTTTGATTAAAATTGCGCCATCGAGTTCAGTATGCAAGAGAAGTTTATTGTAGAGATATCTTGCCTGCGAAATTTTGTATTTTTTTAGAAAGTTGGTCAAGGAAGCATGTTTACTTGTTTTTCTGTTTTTTCCCTCGTGAATGAAATTATGGTTCTAAAATATCAGAAGAAGGTTCATTATAAAAAAAATTGAATTTTCTGCTGACCTTTTACTTAACAGAAAAGATTGTGCGTATACAGGTACCAAAAAGCCGTTGAGGGAAAATTTCTGAGATAGCCAATCGTTTAATATTTTATCGAAAAATAATATATTGAGCTTTCCAGTTTCAGCGAAAGTAACGCCTCACGCTGGCGCATTCGTAGTAGGAATTGATCTCTATTCCTTCTTGATTTCCGAGATTTTTTTTTTCTGTCTACCGTCTTATTTTTAGATAGCACCCCTTGAATTGTTACAATCTACAATCCTTTTCTAATTAGTATAAAATGTAACATTCATATACCTACCGACACAGAGGTAAAAAAAGGGGGGAAGAGCATCATGAGTGTCTTCATGAGTGTTTCTTGGAGTGAGGCGACAAGTGCCACCTGGAGCTTTGTTTGCAAACAGCTTAACTGGTAATATTTCTCTTTTCTAAATGTTTAATGTCCCTGGGATTGCCGCCCTCCTTCTGGTTTCCATAAGGATTATCCCTATAAAATAGCTTTGTTCGGAAATATTGCTGTTATTCAGAAAAAAACCCATGGGTTTGCATGGGCGTTGTGTACAGAATTGCCCAATTGGCCGAACAATAAAACTCGATAAATTCCTTGACAAAGCAACGAAAATCGCTTAGTTTAGCAACGAAATTGTCCTGGCAAGTGAATGTGTGAATATATATGTGCGACTAGATTTTGAGTTTTTTACTCAATATGGCTAATTTTCTAGTTTATGAGTATTTTATTTGCAAAATGGTTTAGAAAAATGATGTGATGAAAGTTGATCAAGGTTGATGAGTCATACAGAACAGATTTCGACAAAATTATTTCTGCACATTTCTTAAGTCTTGCTTTTTATATAAAATTCTTTTAATTTGATTCTCGTTCGTCTACATTTTGTGTCAAACTACTGCTAAAGAATAAGAAAGCACAGAGAGAGAGAGAGAGAGAGAGAGAGAGAGAGAGAGAGAGAGAGAGAGAGAGAGAGAGAGAGAGAGAGAGAGAGAGAGA
>JAQQPU010013347.1:0-22777 GCA_029168905.1 Artemia sp. Kazakhstan ARC1039 | reverse complement strand
ACTTTAATAACAGGCCCCTATTGCTTGACACTGAACGCAGTTTTCTTAGAAGCTCTCTGTTCCCGCTTTCTATGTTGACATCAGTTTCGTCAATGTTAATTTTAATCCTTTGCATCGTCTCTCCTTGCATCTGGATTATGCCTGTCATCTGTTGTGTAATTTGTCCCATTTCGATAATAGTTATTTCAATATGTTTAACTTCCTCAAGTCTAGAAGACAAATACTTATTAGTTTGACCAGTTTCTTCCAGCATCTGTGTTTGATCATATCTGTTAGAAAGTTGTTCTTCCATGGGAATTGCTATGTTATTGGGAGACGAGGAAGCGAACTTGACTAAGGAAGCCTTTTCATCTGCAACCAAAATAGAGCCTTGCGGAAAACCTTGCCAAGAATACCTCCGGTCGAAACTAGAGTCACTAAACTCTCTTCGCCTATCACTTAAAAATGCCAGGTTTCTGTTCCTTATATTCAAAATTTCCACAAATTCGGTTGATATGTTCTGCAGGTGTGTCTCTAGACCGATGACAGCATTTAATATGACTTTATTGTTCCCACGACTACTCAGTTTTTGTTTTTCATCAAGACCTTTAATCTTCTCCTTTATAGAAGTAATATTAGTCTTTAGTTGGCTACACAGCGAATCTACCTCCCTGGAATTGTTATCAAATGAGGACTTCTTTCGAACCAATTTGCTAGCTTTTTCCAGCATAAAGTACGCATTTTGGATGTCGTCCAACAAAATTTGTCTTTCAGATTGCATACAATAAGAGTGCGGTTGGATTGGTTGAGGCTTTTTACGAAAAGTTTGATGGAAATTCTTTTGATAAATGGAGTGTATTATAGTTTGAAATTCTCGGCTCCTGTTCCTCAGCAATGATGAATTAGTCAAAGTAGAATGTAACAAATTTGTTTCCATATCCTTATCAACTAAGAAGTCAGCACTTTTTGCAAGCACTACATGGCGTAATGAGCCAATTGAAGCAAAAGGAAAACCAAACTAATTTAAACAATTTCAGGTATTTTTCTGGTTTTAATTAAAAAAATAAAATTGTTGCTCAAACACCATAAAGATTTTTGCAGTTTGCAGATAAATAAAATTATTTTATTTAACGGCAAACATCGGGACTTCATAACCGATGTCATTAGAGCTAACGTCATAATATAGCGTTTTTCTATTGATCATTGCTACATTTTTAGATTGAGACCTTTCTTTTCATTCCGATTATGTTATAAGTAAAGATATACATAATTATTTTGGATTTTATAGTTTTTTGGTTTCTTTTTCTGATGTACAGTGGCAGGAATCAGAAGCGGAACAGGAAATGAGAACAGGCATCACACTACTCAGAAGACTCAGAAGCAGCTAGTTAGCTTTTGCTTTTTTGTTGTTCAATTTAGATAGAGACTTTTTTTCCATTTCGATTGTATTATAGGTAAAGATCTGCAAAATTATTTTGGACTTTAGTTTTTTGCTTTCTTTTCCTATATACAGTAACAGGAATCAGAAACGGAATAGTAATAGGAATTTATAGTAAAGAACGAACTCTAGCTTATAGTAATTGAAATATTAAAATATATAAAAAAATTGATATAAAACGAATAACTTTTTAAAAGTTGCATCTCTGGGGTATGATGTCATGTATATAGTAAAATTGAGAAGCGCCTGAGTCATCAGAACCCTTTATTCCTCTGATGTATAGATTTTATGGTAAAGAAAATTCCTGCCCATAGTAACTAAAATATTAGAAAAAATGCAATTTTAGACAATACTAAATTATCATATGCATGATGATGCGACACACTTAACTTTTGACAAGATAATATAACACCTTTTATAACACCAATAATATAACATCACTTGAAAGCTGGCGTGGTGCCATTTTGTGGGGCCTTGAAAGGTCTCTGGGACGCGGTGCCATATTTGACTGACTTTGCTGCCTGATTCCCTGTGGTTCATCTTTTACTATTCCAACTAAGAAAAAGACATAGGTTTTTTCCTGTGTGTAATATATTTATCGTGGTTATTTGGATATTTTTTTTTTTTTAGAACGACATGCAACCCTGCCTTTTCAAAACCTGACTGATTTTAAAACCTCTTATTGAAATTTTCAGCTAGTCAAATATACTAAAACTTAAATTCAACCTGATTTCTTTACCTTTGTGAAAACTTAAGCCACTAAAAAACAAAAAAATTGAGTCGCACGTGAGTGGCACAATTTTACAAGAGATCAACACGGCCCATTTTTAGAGACCTCCCTCCGTACATCAGGGCTGTCCAAATAAAAAAGCATTAGTGAGAAATGGGTATTTATTATAAAAATGTCCTTCGGGTTTTAAACAAATCTGGATGTCAGTTTAAAAACATGAAAAGACCATAAATTATTTGGGAATAGAGGTCTGTCGTTGAGAAGTAAAATCCTATTTGAATGTTCTTCCATATATTTTCAATTGAGTTTAGGAAAATCCGATCGCAATCATGTACTTCACAACGTTAAATTTTACTAGTCCAAAGAAGTACTAAATTCGTAATGTTGTTACAATTGAGCGTATACGGATCAACTTTGAAATTGCAAAAAGCTCCGAAAGCAAAACTTTACATAAAAGTTTATGTAAAAGACGAAAAGAAGAGTTTTCGTCTAAAGACGAAAGAAGTGAAAGGTGGTATATGCTTACCATGGGACGGGAAGACCAAATTGCAGGTGTTTGAGGATTCAGTTATTACATTTCGTTTGAAGTCAACTCGATTTAAGATTCGAAATGAGACTATAGGAGAAGCATATTACGTTGTGAAAAAAGAAGGTTATTTAAATGAATATTTACATAGAATACAAATTAATCAAAAGACGATTGGGGAAAATAATATTATAGTTACACGTGAGGTGGGAGATTTAGTTATTGGTATCCTATTGCTGGAGGAAGAGCTAACTAACGACATGAAAAACTTCTATAATTGTTTGACACAAGAAATAGAAAAAAGTCAAGTTTCAAGCAACTAAGGCGTCAAAAAATCAAGACCCAAACTGTTCAGGCCAATCATATTGATCAAATGATATACAAATGTAAGCTCTAGTTGTTTATGGGGAACTTATGGCAAACTTGAATAAGCAAAACTGTTTCAGTAGTTTTTAATTATTAAGGACTGTTTTTTAAATAATTCCTGAATAATAAAGAATCAAGAGCTGTTCAACCAGTGATGTCTCTCCTTTAACTGATAAAGTGGCTCTTAGTGATGTCTGTCCTTCAACTGCGAAGGCCGAATGCGAGAGCCAAGCAAGAATCATTTTCCTGCCTTTAGGTATGATTGTCGCTTCTCTTTATAATGTTTTTCAATTTTGATTCCTCTATTTTCTGAACTGCACTGAGCATGCTAGATGTATCGCTTTTCTCTATTTCAGTTCGGATAATATTCCAAGAAAGTTTTAATTTCTTGAAAATCAATAAGATTAATTTTGATTCACTGATTCGCTGAACCTTACTTAAAAGTCATTTAATTTGTTGTTTTAATTTAATTTGTTGTGTCAGAGCCAACTTCACTTGGCTTCAATCCTTGGGGGCTTCAATACTTGGCTCCTACAGTCTAAGAGGCAAACCAAAGAAAAAATCTCTAAAGATTTATCTGAGAGCCCCCGTTTTCAAAAACTACCTGCACCAGGTGGCGCATGCTATCTGGTGTAGGGGATACCAGGTGCAGAAACTGTGCGAAGCAAGGTGAAATTGTGCGGTAAACGTGGCATTCTGAGACGTACACCGGATGGAGGAAAGTGGGCGCACCTTCGATTTTATCTTGTCAATTCAGATGTGACGATAAAACGGGATAAAGAATAAGCAGGGGTCCTCACAAAGAGCCGATTGTCATAAAACTATATGATAGAGGGAAAAAAAATCTTGATGGAGAAAAGAAAAACTTACAATTATTAAATTTAGACATATAAAATCTCATCACTTACACCAAAATAAAATTACTAAAATAATACAAATCCTCAAAACAGAGCATTGACAACTAGATTAGTCTATTACACAGGGAATAATTGCAGTACTATATTTAATTATTTCATTAACCTAAACCTAAAGCTCCATTTAATTGATGTCTTAATTGACGTTTAGGGACGTTTCATTTATGAGCAATCATATGAATAAAGCAAATAGTACTAATGCTGTTAAGCTGCTACACCGTCCTATTTTTCTTACTGATCTTAGTATTGAAGCCTGATAGTATCTTCGGAACGGTTATTGGTTCGAAAGGACACAGTTGAGCTAAGGATAAACCTGTTCTCCGCAACTCATATATAAGCCTTCTGAGGTGTAGAATCCTTATAACCCTTTTTGCACCAATTAAGGCGGGGGCTAAAGGCTAAATGAATGATTACCTTAGATCCGCCTGTGCCTCCTGAGGCACCCAGGGCATCAAGAAGGAGCCGCCAATCTTCCCGCCGGTTTGCTGCTGCAAGTATGTCCTCCCACTGAGGTTGGATTGATGTGTGCAGGTTACGGAGATCTGTCTGGTACGTTCGACGCAGGGTGTTTCTGGGTCTGCCCCTGCGGCGTGGACCCGATGGCTGCCAATGGAGCGCTGCATTTGGTAGTCGGAGATTGTCCATACGTAGTACATGGCCAAGGTATCTCCATCGGCGGACTCTTATGATATGTATCACAAGAGGCTGGCCAGTCTTGTCACGGATGGATTGGTTTGTTATTCTCTGCTGCCAACGGATGTTGAGAATTCTTCGAGACATGTGTTTTCGAAAGCAAGTATTCTTCGCTCTTGTTCAGGTGCCAGGCTTCGGCAGTGTAAAGCAGGACTGGCATAATATTGCTATTGAAGAGTCGTAACTTTAGCCGTATAGAGAAACTTTGGGACCGCCATACTTTCCGTAATCTATTGAAGGCCCCATTGGCTTGGCCGATTCTTGTGAGCACTTCTTTTGTGGTCGATCCGGTACTTTCTATTATGCTTCCCAAGTATTTGAAATGGAGGACTTGCTCTATGTGTTGGTCTCCGCATGTGATGCTCAGGGTTGAATCTGTGGTAGCCATGCATTTTGTTTTCTCATTATTTATTTTTAGGCCGACATGGCCGCCTCTCTCCCTCACTTTGTCAAGGAGTTCTTGGAGTCTTTGCTTGCATGATTCTAGGACGGCGATGTCGTCAGCGAAGTCTACATCACTGAGGCGTGTTTCTGGATTCAGCTGGATTCCGTCTGTGCTTGTACTTCGCAGTATGTAATCAATGACAATTACGAAAAGTAGCGGTGATAAGACGCAACCTTGCTTAACTCCTGACATAATGCGGAAGAAACGGGTTTGGCTATCTGGTGTCATTACACAGCACTCGCTATCTTCATAAAATGCAACAATCAGTGAAACTATCTTTTCAGGGATTCCGTAATGCAGTAGGATCTTCCATAGACTTTGGTGGTCTACTGAGTTAAATGCCTTCTCAAAATCGATGAATATCATATAGATTTTGGAGCGCCATTTTCTGCTTTCTTCCATCAGTAGCCGTAGGGTGAATATCAAGTCTGCACATGAACGGTTCGGTCTGAATCCATCTTGCTCGTCACGAAGGTGTCTGTCGAGCTGCGAGCTGATTCTCTGCAGTAAAATGTGCGTCAGCAATTTGCTAGGTATGGAAAGCATGCAGATTCCTCGCCAGTTGCCTGGGAAGGACGCATCGCCTTTCTTAAAGATCCTCACAAGCGTGCTGCGTTTCCAATCCGAAGGTATTTTGGCGGTCGTCCGGATTACTGCGAACAACGCTGTCTAGAACTTGATGCAGGTCATAACAGTCGCTTTGATCATTCCCGCGGATATCCTGTCTTAGACGGATCTTGAATCACCTCTCTCCGCCGCCTCTTCTGCCTGCGCTGCTTTTCACTCCAGCAGGTTTCTCTGGTCTTTTCTGGCACTCTTCTTTACCTCTTTATCCGCGGCTCTGTATTCATCGTTTCTGAGGATCTGTTGGTCGGGGGTTTGTCTTTGGATAAGTGACGCTTTTACTTTTTTCCTTGTCTCAATGAGTTCCCGTGTTTGTTCAGATAGCCACTGGTCTTTTGGGCTCTTGCGGTACCCAATGGTAGCTTTCGCGGCATTGTGAAAGCGCAACTTTATGCTTTCCCAGTATTGATTGCTATCAGCATCATCTAGTAAAGACAAGGCTTCAAATCTATTCCGCATCTCTAGTTTAAAGGCTTGGTTGAATTCTCTCAACCTCAGTTTCTCCGAGTCAAAGACTGGGTTTAAGGGAGCCTTATTTGCTTTTCTATTTCTTTTCAATTTGAGGCGGATTTTTGCTGCCATCAGATTATGATCTGAGCCAACGTCAGCTCCTCTATATCCCCTTATATCAAGTAGGCTTGATCTACACTTCCTGCTCCAAAGACAATGGTCAATCTGATTTCGGGTATGGCCATCGGGAGATATCCAAGAATATTTGTGTACATCCCGATGAGAAAATAGTGTACCTCCGATTACTAGGTCGTTAAGGAGCGCGAAGTCGATAAGTAGTTCTCCGTTTTCGTTTCACTGGCCCAGGCCATGCGTGCTCTCCGAGAACCTCAGGGGAAAACGATCGGTCGTTCCCTACTTTCGCGTTAAAGTCTCCTAGAAAACATGCCATGTCATGCCGTGGTATGTCGTTTGCCACGGAGTTGAGAGCTCTGTAAAATTCGTCTTTTGCTTCGTCGGTGGCGTCATTGGTGGGTGCGTAGCATACTATTACTGACAGTTTCACATGCGCGCCGATGAAGCGGGCTTTCAGGATTCTAGGTGACACCGGTGTCCACTGTAGTAGAGCTTGGGAAGTCTGTTTTGTCATCATTAGGGCTACTCCGTATTCACGCTTTTGCTGCGACCCACTGTATATAATGGTCACATCTCCATCCAGTTTATTTTGATCCAGATCCTAGCCATCGAACTTCTGACAGAGCCAGAAGGTCAAGGTGGTAATCTTCCAGTGCTCTTAGCACTTGTTCAGTCTTGGAGTCTTGAGACATTGTGCGGACGTTCCAGAAACCAAATTTGAGGTGTTGTTTCGCATTCATAAGTCTTGTCCGTGGGCATGCAGAGGTCGGCATCAAAAGGGGGTTCGAAAATCCGAGGCTCAAAACTCCGAAGTTTGGACAGTAAAGACTTTGTTTACTATAGCGAATAGAATAAATAACCTTAATTATTTGTCATAAAAGGAATAAATGATAAGCTTGCTGTTTGAAATGAATCATAAAAATAAAAAACGGTTGATTCATCTGAAAACTGTAGGAAAGCTACAAAAGTTTAAAGATTTAGCGAGGATAGTGGTATTACTAAAGTAGGGTCTTCGGTACCCGATTCAGGATCTGGAGGCAGGGGAACAGTTTGCTAATTTCAGTTATAAGGAAATCGTCATGTCTAGTGCCTTTTGTAAGAATTGAAAGGTTAACTAAAACAAATTTTTTTTGTCAAAAATGCATCTTCATATACAAGAAGAGATAAAACACATACGTTTTGACAAGATGATATAACGCGCGTATCTTTTAAATGGTGTCTTGTTTGAATGAATACCTTAAAATGTCGTCATGTTACTTGAAATGTCGTCATAAACTGGTTTCCAGAATATCTTTTGCTTTACAACAAAAATTAACCAGCTAATGGGTGTTTTCTTTTTTTAATGAAAGTTACAACTAGCGCGTATGCGCAGGTTAATTGTGTATCTGTAGCTGCCGTTAGAATATCTTTTCAGATAATCACAGATCATGGTGTCGAAGGAGCAACTGACAAAAGAGACGAGAAGGTACCAAAGCAGAGGAACTGAAATATCTACTGAAAAAAAAGTGTAATACAACAAAAACGTGAAAGCACACTAGAAATATGAAAAAAAGATCTTAAAAAAAAAGGTAAGAGGGTCATTGAAAGGAACAGTACTCGAACACACATGAGGATGGTTATCAAGGTGTTTTGCAAACTATATGTGACAACAAAGAATTTTAAAGTAACAAAGGACAGAGAAAAAAAAGTATTCGAAATACTGTTTATCTAGGGCTTTACTCTCCTATAGTACAAACTCGCAGATCTGTCAAGTTTTTCGTAATAGTATAAATCACTCCAGTATTTCACGCCATACAGAAAACCAGCTCTGAAAGCCAATACTGTTGCGGTTTACGTAGGTAATCAGGTTAGTAGCTGATTTTGTATTCGGATTGCAGCGGTAGTTAGCAATCTAGTAAGAGACGATCACGTCCAATGTTAAGAAATATAATAACCCATAACTCCTAAAAATATTCAGATTAAAACAAAAAGTACACCAATAGAACCATCTTGTCCGAAACTGTCTATAGGATAATACCTGCCTCTTGGCTTGAACAGCAAGGGAAATATATTGGCAAGAAAAGTGGCAGCTACTACAGCATTCTTCCTAAAAGGCATCTTTTTTTTCTTTTTTTTCCTTTTCCACAGATAGCTTGGCACTGAATCATCGTAGAAGTTGTTCAATGGCTCATTTTAAAAGAAATTAATGGAGTTAAAACCTTTTGTAATTAAAACAAATTATTTTTAAAATAGAATCAATTTTTCCACTAAAAACTGTATTTTTATGGCCAATTTTGATGAATGCTAACTATCATAACCACTAGCATGCTTACCATTTACCATCGAAGACTTATGAAAAATTGCATTAAAAGACGATCACTGGAATAGGAGTATATAATTGGCATTATATACATTGAGGTTCGCCTCTTACTATTTCAAAGAAGAAAAAGCCGTACGCTTTTTCCTGTTTGTAATCAGGTTTATTTTGCTAATTATAGTAAATCCTATATAGGGCTTTTAGACAAGGCAGTTCTAATGGTGTACTTTTTGTTTTGATCTAACTATTTTTAGGAGTTAAGGGCTATTGTAGTTTTTACTATGTTTTAGTAAAGAAAGAAAACTGATGCAACAGGGAAAAGAAAAATAGTTTTTTTTATATATGACGTCATACGAGGTTACATTTGACTTTAAATAATTATATAAATAACTGATGCGTTGGAATCAGGTAAAAGATTGATCAATGATATCATAATCGTAGGTTGTAGCCAGGTTTATTTTAAAGATCGAACTATAACCCATAGTAACCGAAGTATTAAAAGGATCTATTATGCAGATGATGATACAACAGATACGTGTCTTTAGATAAGCTAGTATAACACAAATTTACTTTAATTATTTTCCTTAAGAATACATTACAAGTAAAAAATTTCCATACCGGGAATCGAACTGGGGCTAATTGTATGAGTGCCGGTTCCAGGTTGCAGCGGTAGCTAGCAACCTAGTAAGAGATGAACACGTCCCATAGTAAAAACTAAAGTAACCCATAACTCCTGAAAATAGAATCAAATCAAAACAAGAAGTACACTATTAGAACCACCTTGTTTAAAACCTCTATATAGTAAATTTACCGTCCCTTGGCTTGAATAACAAGGAAAATATATTGGCTTGAAAACCAAGAAAATTGGCTGTAGCCACGATATTCTCTACATACGGCATCTTTTTTTCTTTCCGTTTGATTTTCCTCCTCAGCTAGCTGGGCACTGGAAAATCATGGAGAGCTGTATAATAGCTCATTTTAAAGAAAACTGCTACATCTAGTCACTTTTGCAATTAAAAATAAAATATTTTTTAAAGTAGAATCAATTTTGTCATAAAAACTGCATTTTTGATTTTTTTTTTTCATACTGCAATCTTTTCAAAGATATTTGATTTTTGAATTATAGTAAAGAACGAACTATAGCCGATAGTAATTGAACTACAAAGCACACCATTAGACTAATATGAAGGATGGGTCTAATTAATTATAGTCTTGCTAAAGATTGATCAATGATGTCATAATCGTAGGTTGTAGCCAGGTCGTCTCTTGGTATTCCAATGAAGAAAAATCCATGGGCTTTTTCCTGTTTGTAATAAACAGTTCGTGGTAAAGAACTTTACAGTAAGATCCGGTGTGCATCACATAAAAGATCGATTTAATAACTGAATCTGGGTTGCGGTGGTTATAATAAAGAACGAATATTCTACCGATTGTCTACTAATACCAAATATGACGTAATAAGTGACATGACGTAATATCTAGCACCGAGTGTGTACTAATAACCATATATGACGTAATGAGTGACGTGACGTAAAAATTAAAAAAATCAATTTTTATTTTATTTTAGTTTTCAGTTCAGAATCGGTAAAGTTATAAACTGCAAAAATATTTATGGTATCTGAGCAATAATTTTAATCTTTTAATTTAAACTAGAAAGATACCTGAAAATTTTAAAACTAGCTTTATTTTTGTTAGGTTTTTGTTACTTGTATGAAGTAATAAGCAATATTTACACGCGCTTATTTTTCGTCAATCAAACAGTTCGTGGTAACGAACTGTATAGTAAGAGCCAGTGGCGTCTTTTGGGGGTGGCATGGGGGGGCAGTTGCCCCCCAATAAATTGGAAAAAAAAACTATTATATAGCCCATGCCCCTTGACTCTCTGGATGTGGCCCCCTCAATAAAAATGCTGGAGCTACGCTCCTGGTAAGAGCGACTCGTCTTAATAGTAACTGAAACTTTAAAAAACGGAATTTTAATATCAATAGATACATCAAAAGAATCGGATTGTTATGCTGATTTTAAATATATAAATTTAATCAAGTTTACTCAAATTCATCAAAAGTTACGAGCATGAGATACATAATGGATCGATATAGTTCATTATAAATGGGGACTAGTTAGTTTCATGGTACATCTTTTTACATTAAGGATGTAAATTTGCCTGTGGTAGGAATTGAATCTGTGACCTTTGGATTAGAACTTTACATACCTATGTCTTGTCAAATTAGCTAATTGATTTCTTCAGATTATGCTTTAAAAACAATTCACACACCGGGATTTGAACCCGAGCCGGTCGGTTGAAAGCCAACTATCCTAAACCACTAGACCATATGGGATATATCTTAAAAGGTAATTTATCTTTCAAGATCGATCGTTGCTACATTGTGTGTTGAGCTAAAATCCTTCGGAACCGAAGGAAGGTTCTTACTTAACTGTGCTAGTGGCAACTTGTAATATAAATATACCATTCAGTTTACTAGCACGTGATACAAATATGTGAAAAATTATCCCATACGATTGAGGAACAATTAACTTTTTCGTCTCCTCTATTATTTTTAATAGAGGGTGCTCCTTGAAAAGATAGTGTCTAACCTTTCAAGGTGGAACGAACACTTTTCATCTCTGCTTAATGGCTGATTTGCCACGCTGTGACAAGAAACTAAAGAAAAAAGCGATAATTATTGCAATTTTTCCGGGTTGCAGCGGTAGCTACCAACCTAGTAAGAGACGATCACGCCCAATAGTAAAGAAAATAGTCCATAACTTTTAAAACTAGAATCAAATCAAAAAATAAAGTACACTATTACCCCATATAGGAAACTTACCGTCCCTTGGCTTGAAAAACAAGGAAAATATATTGGCTTGAAAATCAAAAAAGTGGCTGAAACCACGATATTCCGCATCGACAGCAGGTTTGTTTTTCCGTTTTTTCCCCTCAGCTAGCTGGGCACTGGAAAATCATAGAAAGATACATAATGGCTCATTTGAAAGGAAATTGATATATTTAAAAACCTTTCATAATTAACAAAATTAATTTCAAAAGCAAAATCATTTTTTTTTTGCGACCAACTGCATTTTTCCCTAGCTCTTTAGTAGAAAATGTTATGCTTGCCTCATGGAACCAAACTTTTCTTGACTCAACTCCCAAAGTGCTTATCTCTGTAACGTTGTGCTTTATTTTCGAATAATAAAAATTATTTTTTTAGTTTAGTTCTTAGTTCAGGATTGCTAAAGTTATTATGTAAACTGCAAAAACATTTATGATGCCTCTTGGAGCCAAACTTTTTTTTGCTCAACTCCTAAAGTGCTTATCTCTATAACATACTCATCTACGACCAGTTTTCTCAAGAAATAATTGCACACTTATTCTTTCAAAAAGAACTTGATGAAATGGGTGTTTTGATGCACCTGAGCCTTCATTCCTCTCGAGAGGCGGCTCCTGCGACTCCGTGCATTTACTTCTGCCAGCCAACTCCCGAAAACATTGCTTGGATTATTAAAGATATGAAGGCAAATTTGTACTGCCAATTCCACTTTAATTTCACTAGTGACATTGCGCGGCCACTACTAGAAGAGTTGGGACAAGGGTCCTTTGATAGTGGTATATATGATGAGTGGTATATACAAGGATCCTTTGATAGTGGTAAATATAATGATGAACATCAGGTTTTTTGTCATTATACTAGTTTTATTTGCCCAGAAGAGAACTTGTTTATACTGCGGTCTAAAATTGGCACGGAAGCTCTTGGCTATAACAACCTGGTTAGATCTGGAGCCACTGAGGAGCAAATCGACGATATTTTGCATCACATTGTAGAAGGGCTGTTTGATGCTTTTGTAACAATGGGTCGTGTCCCCATAATTCGATGCCCAAAAGGAAATGCTGTAGAAAAAGTAGCTGAACGACTGAATGATAAAATTAGAAGTCACATAAGTAGTCCATTTAGCACTCCATTCTACCAAAATTTCAGATCACTCGACAATTTTTGTCGAGAGCGACCGTTGTTGGTGATTCTAGACCGTGACATAGATTTAGCAACTTGCTTGCATCACACATTGACATACCAAACACTTATTGCTGATGTTTTGGATTACAAATCAGGAGTTGTCTCAGTTAAGGAGAAGGATGAAAACACTGGCGAGGAAAGAGAAATTACTTGTGAACTAAGTGATAATGACAAACTCTGGATGGATCAGAAAGGAAGTGCTATTCCCTTCGTAACTGAAGTTCTGCAGCAAGAAATTAACTCATACAAATTCGAAACTGAGAAAGTCAGAAGCCTTAAAGAAACAATAACAGAAGGTGAAGTTGATTTGACATCGACAAACCCTCAAATCACTACGGCTTTATCCTCTTTGCCACGGCTTGTTGAAAAGAAAAAACAATTTGAGTTGCATGCCTCACTTATTCAAGCGATCATGGATCAAGTCAAAACAAGACACCTAAACATGTACTTTGAATTAGAAGAGAAAATAATGAACAAACTAAATTTGGAACGACCCCTACATAGTTTTTTATCTGAACCCTTCATAGGAAACTCAGAAGATAAGCTTCGTTTATTTCTAATTTACTTCATTTGCACACCTTTGATTCCTACGGAAGAATTTAATAAGTGTCAAGAAACACTGGTCGATTGCGGCTGCAATCTCAACGCATTGAATTACATCAAGCAATGGAAAACACATTCTCAGCCACAAATATCCACCCGTTACTTTAAGGATGGAACAAAGTCCACCTCTCTTCTCAGAAGCCTTTCAAAGACTTCAGCATCGTTCATGGAAGGTGTTAGGAACCTACTCATAAATCAAGACAATATTCTTATTACAAGGTCATTATGTAGATCATTTAATGGAATTGAAGCATTCAACTGAAGTTGATGAATTTGACCCTGAAGTTGATGAAGTTGATGCTATTTTGACCCTCTACTAAAGAGACCTATTGACAGAAATATTAAGCCAAAATCTCCGTTCCAAGAATGTCTGGTCTTTCTTCTGAGCAGTGGGAATTATACTGAATACCATAACTTGCTGGATTATTGCAAGGTTAAGGGTCAAAAGAAAATCATATATGGTACTACATGTTTGAAAAATGGGGTAGAATTTTTGGACCAGCTGAATCTCCTTGGACAGGAGATCTAACACTTGCCTTTTATATCGCTTCGAAAATGCATTTACTCATTTTGAAGAGCTCCTTTCGTTAAACTCATTAATTTGTTAAATTAATTAGTTATCACCTCGGCTCACCTGGAGCCGAGGGATCGCTCCAGGTGAGTCTTTCAGAGAATGTTGAGGGGAGTGTTAAATTAAGTCAAAACACGCTATGTGTATATGGGTCGGCAAAAGGGCGTAACTAAGCAACAGCTATATCTATTAATTTATAATTTTTGGGAACTGATAAAACAGATCATCAATTGACCAAAAAGGCCGTAGTCGAACACTACTACTACTAATACCACTACTGCTACTAAAACTACTGCTTCTGTAGCAAGTACTACCAAAGATGAGGATAATGAAATGAACATCTGTTTAATTATTGGGGAAGCTGACCCAAACCAAAACATTATCTGTGTATACAGACTGCTCATGCACACGGTTCAGCAATATTTCTGGAATGGCTTAACATATTAAGAGGTTCCCGGTACTATATACTACCTTTACAAGTGAGCAATAATTGAGTATTTACGTATGTTCTCGAAAACGACTCCATATTTATTCGGAGAAATTGGTATATTGTGATATTCTCGCATAAAAAACGATCTAGATAGGTCAAAAGTCTGAGAATATTCATTAAGAGCCCTAATTTTGGTTTTTGCAAGTGACGTCATGTACCATATTAGTACATCATATAAGCATTTCTTATGACATCATATAAGCATTTTCTTTTAATGTTTCAAACATTGAAAGAAATCAGCATTTTCTTAAATTTTAAGTATTTTCTTTTAATGAAAACTTTCAATTTCATACTAGGCTATCAACCGTGCCTGAAGCATTGCTGATATGTCCTCTTGACAACTTGTGTGGGCATAGTGCGTTTAATTCAATACAGTTTCAATGTTTCCCAAACTGTTTGCCTTAATACCCATAGCTTTAGTAGCAGTGGTAGCAGTGCCAGCAATAATAGCAGTAGCAGTAGTAGTAGTTGTAGTAAAACTAATAGCAGTGGCCTTAGCTTTAGTGGCGGTAGTATTAGTAGCATTAGTAATAATAGTATTAGTAGTATTAGTATGAATAGAAGCAGATGCAATGGGATAAAAATTTGGTCTTTTGATTAGTTCAACATCCCTCACAATATGCCCTGTAAGTTTCAACTTAACACACCAGACTATTCTCAAGATATTGCTTATACGCCCTTTTGAAAACGTGCATACAGACGGCGTGTTGTGATTCATTTCACCTTCCCCCTTAAAATTCCCTGAAATTTTCACCTTCGTACCTTTCGGCATAGTTGTAATAGTAGTCACAGTAGTATTAATAGTAGAAGTATTAGTAGTAATAGCTCTAGTAGTTCTTTAAATTTCCATCTTAATCCTCTTTGGTAGCGTGCACATATTGCCTTTTGGTCAATTCATCTTCCCTTTAAACATTCTCTGAAAGCTTCAACTTAATACCCAAATCTATTCTTGAGATAACCTCTATATACAATTTGCATGCACATAGTATCTTTTGATTTAGTTCAAATTTCCCCTCAATATTTTAAATGTAGTAGTGTAGCAGCAGTAAGTAGTAGTAGTAGTAGTAGCAGTAGTTGTAGTAGTAGTAGTAGCAGTAGCATGCAAATATTACTTCCTGAAAGTTCAAAATTAATATACTCAGTCATTCCTGAGTTGAGCCCTTTTAACAACCTGTACACACACAACGAAGCACGCTCGTTAGGACCATCGGTTTTATTTGAGACCCGCAACCGTCTCGTATTATCTTAATAGCTGCTTTTACCAGGTAGGCTTTCCTTTTCTAGGGATCAGGACGGGGCTGGAGCTTAGGTAGTATTCGAGACTCCCAACTGTCTGGTATCACCGTAATGGCTCGTTTTAGCAAGCAGATTTTCCTTTCCATGGATAGGGTCAGGTCAGGAGCTCAGGTTGTATTTGAGACCCTCGGAGATGTCGTTTCACGGTAATATCTCGTTTTAGCTGGTAGGCTTTCCCCTCAAGAGATAGGGACGGGGGAGGAGCTTAGGTTGTATCTGAGACCCCCAACCGTGCCATGTCATCGTAATAGTTCGTTTTAGCTGGCAGGCTTTCTGTTCAAGGGATAGGACAGATCAAGAGCTTAGGTTGTATTTGAGACCCTCAGAGATGTCATTTCACGGTAATATCTCTTTTCAGAAAAACAAAACTTAATATGATCCCTAAGAGATTCTATATGTTCAATGACAACCTGGAAACACATGCACTCTTTTTATTTATTTAAATTGTAAGAGCAGATGTAGCAATAGTTGTACCCCCGAAAGTTTCAACTTGATACCTACAGTCGTTGGTGATATAATGCCGTGGTGACTTAGTGGAAGCCATGCACAAAATGTCTTTTGGTTTAGTTTTAAAGCATAATGTGTCAATTGCATAATTAGGGGGGGGGGGGGGTTGATGTGCGCAATATCCCTGGAGACATATTTTCTTGACCGTTCTACCATGCTGAACAAAATGGAAGTCTCAAAGTTTCGACTGGATGTGTTTGGAAAATGAATGGGCCTGGGAGAAGGGATGCTTGCCCTATAAACTCTTTTAATATTAAAAAGGTTTCTAGAGCTTTGGCGTGTTATGATTCAGTTCAACTTCTCTCGTCGAACTTCCTTGAAAATTTTACCTTTAATATTTAACTTAGACATTGTTGTATTAGTAGTCGCAGTATTAGTATTGATATTACTAGTAAATAGTATTAGTAGTAATAGTGGTAGCATTGGCAGTAGTAGAAGTATTAACATATTGCCTTTTGGTCAGTAAAACATCCCTCTTATGAAGTCCTGGAAGTTTCAACTTAATACGATTAGCCATTGCTGTGACATTACTGATATGTATTTTGGATAACATGTTTGCTCATACACTTCTTGAAATTTCATCTCAATGCTCTTAGCCTTACAAGCAGTTGCAATAGAATTAGTGGTTGAAGTAGTAGCAATAGAAGTAGTAGTAAATGTAGCAGTGATAGTTGTATTAGCAGTAACGTACATTTATTGCCTTTTGCTCAGATGATGTTCAGATGAAATGGGATTTAAGTATTTTCTGGAAGATGCGACTTAATACCCAAGTCAATTCTTGAGATACGCTATTTTGACAAAGTCCATGCACATAGCGTCTTTTGATTTGGTTCAAATTTCCATTCAATATTGTGAATTGAGCAGTTCAGAGGTAGTAGTTGCGGTAGCTTTAGTAGCATCAAATATTGCCTTTTTGATCATCTCCCTTACCATTTCCCGAAAGTTCGAAATTAATATGCTCAATCATTCCTGAGTTATGCCCTGTTTACAATCTGTTTACACATAATTTTTTTTTAATTATTTCAACACTTCCCTGAAAGGGTCACCTGAACGTCGTTCTTCTTCTTAAAAATTTAATTTTAAACATTGCTACCTTTCTTAAGAACATATACTATATGTAAGCAATGAACGAATTGCCTAGCTTACAGCCCTGGCCCTGAGGACTGTGGGGAGGTTGCTATCCCCAAAGACATAATTACTATACCTTTTAACAATGCTGAATGAAATGGATCTCTTAAAATTTTCCTCAGATGTGTCTTGGGGCTTTGGGGTGCTGATTACCCTCCATTTATTTTTGACTTTTAAAAAAGGGCATTAAGACTTCCAACTTCCAAATAAATGAGCCCCATCTGATCCAAAGTTTATACAACTACCCGTTCCATAAAATCTTATACGCCCCAGGGCATAACTTACAAGCCTTGCCCCTGGGCTCTGGGAGGTTGTGTCCACCATGAAGACACTGTTATATGCTGTTTGGATTATTGATAATAAAATGGCTATCTTACATATGACCATCGAATGCTTTTGGGGAAAAAAAGAGTATTCAGGGAAGGCTGGGGGCTACTTTCCCTTTATCGCGTTTGACTCTTAAAAGGGAACTAGAACTATACATTTCCTACCAAATTTTTGGGTAATAAGGAGATAAAGAGATAAGGATAAGAAGATAAGGAGAGTGCATGTATTGCCATTCTAAGAATGCTCATAGTTTGCAGTAACTGTAATGTGTGTTACTTCTCCCTATATTATTACTGCTTTGTGTTGGGACCTTTGGCCCCTTTCGTTTCAGAAAAATGTCCTTTTTATAAATTTAACTTCATTTATGTTACATGTCTAAATCCTGGGAAAGCTTTTATTACGATGTCTGCAGAATCCACTAAGTATCAAGTGTCTGAAAAAGCCAGTTGAGCGATGACTCATACAGCTTAAATTTACAGCTTGAAAAGCTTCAAAGGATGCTGGGAGTCTAATTTGATTCGGCCATTCATCGCCTTTGGTCAGAGGTGCACGCGCAAGCGCGCGTCTTAAAGTGTATTCGTTAATTGTAAGATTTTTGTCTTTAGTTCCATTTGAGTTCCGTTTAGAGTTCCTTTTGTAGCGTGTCTTGAATACAGTAAGATTTTTTATACCATATAATCTTTGACTTTTCAGCCTAGGTCGAGTCTAGAGAGATAGTTAGAAATGTTACCGGTAACCCTTGGCCTTAAAAGTGGCCCCTGGTAACCCCGTACATTACTCCCCAATAAGTGGTGGCAGCTAGAAAAGGAGCTATCAACAGCACTGATAGCAAAAGAATTTTGCGTTTTCGAAGAGACGGGTTAATTTGGCCTAGAAAGTAGCCTATTAGAATTATGAAGGTCTATAATAGGCTGTGTGCCTTGTCAGACAAATATAAAAAAGAATAATGTGAAATGAATGAGTTGAGTTCACAGTGGGGGAATCTCCGTATTTAAGTGATTATATCTCCGGGTTATTATTTGAGTGAATTGGCGGACTTAGATATAATCTTCAGTGACGAAGGTTATAAGAGTATTGAGGACGGCAAATTAGGAGAATTTGTCAGTTTGTGCACATATTGGACAAGGAAGGTGGGAGGCACCTGTCCTATTGAGTAATCTGCCCAGGAGGAGATTATATTTGGAATAGGAGTATCCAGGGAGGATACGTGATTTGTTTTACAGGGTAGTTACCCTGTTTGAGTTTAGTCCAGCTAATTCACTAGTGGAATATTCGCGCGGTTTTTCAGTTTATTTTCTCGTCCAACCCCTGTTAATTCGTTTTTCGGAGATATATTTCACTCGCGTAAAACTGCTTGTTGTGAAAGAAGTCGTTATTCTCTAATGAAGTCTAGACATTCCGGTTATTTGAAAAATTGTTGAACTTGCTAAGATTGACTAATTAAATAAGAGATATTATAATCGGAAAGAAGTATACGCGGTAAAATGAGGGGGTACGAAATAAACAAGGAAGAAATAATATGTGAAAAAACAAGACGAACTCATCCCTCAGAGGCTGTGCCAAATGAAGGGGAGTTGCGGGATAGAGATAGTACATATATGGAACAAATAAATTCAGAAAATGAGTTAAGAAGAAATAATGACACATGGAATTTTGAAATAATGTCGGACAAAGATAAGATTAACTCAAGACCGAGAAGGGCGAGTGAAGCCCAAAGAAAAAGTAGGAAAATAGAAAGAAAGGCAAATATGGAGGCCTTTGAGAGAGAGCACCGAGAATATAAGAAAAAAATGCAGGCTGAGAAAGAAGAAATTAGAAAGAATAGAAAAGAGGACGGAAAGGCTAGAGTAGCCTATAAAGAAAGAGACAATACGGATATAGAACGAACAGATTCAGAAAATGAATTAAGAAGAAATAATGACAGACGAAAACTAAGTAGTCCGAGTAGAAGGAGCAGTGTTGAATCGAGATCCAGCAGGGGCTCGCGAAAAAGTATTCAAATAGTATATGACACAACGTATATTAAATGTCATGGAGAAAGAGAGGATAGCCAGAAAACGGAAAGAGATCGAAAGAGAGAGAGATAGAAAAGAAAGAGAGAAAGAGAGAATAGCTAGAAAGCACCTAGAGTATATGAACAAATTACAGGATGAGATAGATCAAATTAAAAAAGATAGTCAAGCCAATGAAACACTTCATCAGGCCGGTATGGACAAAATTGAAAAAGATAGACAAGCCAATGAAATATATCATCAGGCTCGTATGGAAAAAATTGAAGCCCGTAAGGGAATGTCAATGAATTTATTAAATTTCATGGAGAAAGAGAGGATAGCCAGAGAACGAAAAGAGATAGAGAGAGAAATAGAAAAGAAAGAGAGAAAGACAGAATAGAAAGAGAGAAAGAGAGAATAGCTAGAAAGCACTTAGAGTATATGAAAAAATTACAGGATGAGATAGATCAAATTAAAAAAGATAGTCAAGCCAATGAAATAATTCATCAGGCCCGTATGGACAAAATTGAAAAAGAAAGACAAGCCAATGAAATATATCATCAGGCTCGTATGGGCAAAATTGAAGCCCGTAAGGGAATGTCAATGAGTGAGAGATTATCAGACATTTATTACACATTAAATACTAAAACGGAAAATCATGCTACTTCGTTGACAAGGCAGGGGGGTGGACCGGCCCATAAAACAAATTGGGAGGCTGTGCCGCCCTGTCGGAAAAATGAAATACTTGATACGCGTGTTCAAAATGTTGATAATCCACAAAAATGGGATGCGGAAGTAAAAAGACCAAAAAATATTGAAAATAAGTCGCGTGAGAATGATTTTTCGGGAAAATTTCCAGAAAATGGAAAACTTGAAAACACTTTTAATGAATATGAGACGCTAACAAGTACAGGCCAAAACGAAGCGCTGATTGTACCACAGAATAAGGAGACGAAATTTATTGTACGCGCTTTTTAGTTCGAGAAATTTTAGTACAATATGAAAAACCAAATGTCGGAGTTCAGTTCCCATTTGATGACGAAATATTTGTTTCTGCGGTAAAAGTAAAGAAGACTAAAAGAGAAAAGAAAGATGCAAGACGGAACTACAATAAAGAAATA
The DNA here is from genome assembly GCA_029168905.1 of Artemia sp. Kazakhstan ARC1039. Taxonomy (NCBI): domain Eukaryota; kingdom Metazoa; phylum Arthropoda; class Branchiopoda; order Anostraca; family Artemiidae; genus Artemia; species Artemia sp. Kazakhstan ARC1039. The sequence continues at coordinate 2,137 of JAQQPU010013347.1, read as the reverse complement.
CAGTCAAAGATAGTGGACACTGGAGTCCAATTCAGATTTCATGACGATTTTTTTAATGCTACTACAAAAGAAAAGAAAATTAAGAGGGAGAAAAGAGATATTCAACGGAGCTACAATGAAGAAAAGCAGTCAAAGATGGTGGACACTAGAGTCCAATTCAAATTTAATAATGATTTATTTGTCGCGATGGAAAAAATTGAGAAAAGTGAAAAAGAACAAATAAATGCAAAAAAGAGAAAAAATTTTGAGATTCAGCCTGAAGTGGCGAAAAATAAAAAAATGTTGAATGGGCTGTGCCTTGACAACATAAATAATGGGGGAGAAAAAGAGGTCAAAGACCCATGGGGGGGAATAAAAAAAGATGGTTACAAAATAAAGACGAATGACCTACAACGGGTTGGGGGAAAGTTGGGAGATATTGAATGTCGTCGGATTGGAAAAATTTGGGAAGGAATCTGATATTGGTCTGATCAGCTCAAAAGAGGGTTTGTTCCTTTATGAGGGGGAGGAATCCCTTGGGGAAGATCCCCTGCGGGAAGACGTGAAAGATTGCCCTTTTCCTCAATGCACAACTGGCGGACAAGTTGTGATCCCTTTACTGAAGTCTTGTCTTTTCAGTCTTCAATTTCATCTTCATCCCTCATCACCGAGCATTATTCATTCGATTATTTTAGGGGATGGGACCCAGAGAAAAGCGATTCATGGTTCGCTCAAAATTTTACTTCATTTTCCTGAACTCCTATCGTTTTCACAGGCCTGTGTATTTTCGGCCTTGGATTGTTTGAAATTGTGCCAAGGGGCAATTTACTTTTTTATTGAGATGTGGGGTTGTTTACACAGATGGAAATTAAGAGGCTAGTGCAGTCAAATTTTTCACGATGGCTGGCATCATCGAAAGTGCCAGGAACTGATTCTCTGCTCCTCTCAAACGTAAATTCGTAAGAGCAAGAAATTTTTTGTTTTTGATTGCGCTGTGCACAATGAATTTCTACGAATCTTGGGAACTTCAATTTTCAAAACCAAATGAGGATGCTATACGATCTATACCATGGTGGTTCTACGGTAGAGACGTGGGGATGACGACGAATCCTGAGCCAAGCGGTGGAAGTACAGGCATTGGTGGAAGAAAGAAGAGAAGATAAACAAGTTTGGTGATTTTGAAGTTGGTGTTATTTATTTTATGTTTCTGTTTGGTGCTCTGGCCCGTGGCGTGATGGCGGTCATTTTTCTTAGGAGGGAGGTGTTGGGACCTTTGGCCCCTTTTGTTTCAGAAAAATGTTCTTTTTATAAATTTAACGTGATTTATGTTACATGTTTAAATCCTGGGAAAGCTTTTATTACGATGTCTGAAGAATCCACTAATTATCGAGTGTCTGAAAAAGCCAGTTGAGCGATGACTCATACAGCTTAAATTTATAGCTTGAAAAGCTTCAAAGGATGCTGGGAGTCTAATTTGATTCGGCCATTCATCGCCTTTGGTCAGAGGTGCACGCGCAAGCGCGCGTCTTAAAGTGTATTCGTTAATTGTAAGATTTTTGTCTTTAGTTCCAGGGTTGCCAACTGGACATATTTTATGTCCAAAGGACATATTTCTATGTGCCTGGACATAATGACATAATAGGGCAAAAAATGGACACATTTGGGACATAAAGTGGACACATTTTCCAAAATTATTACATAAAACAAATTACTTTCATAAAAAAAATGTCATTCATCACTAAATGAATGCTAAGACTTGTATCTACTTATTTTGTAAGCTCTGTATTTATTTTCCGGGGTTGCTTGCTCTTCCCCGAAGCAAACTTTCTGAAAATGCCTTAGAAATTCTTTCACCTATAAATGGTATCATTGCCCTGATTTTTACTCGGCACGGTCAAGATAAAGAACAAGCTGTCGCCTTTTTCATATAAACTTACTTCCGACTTCCGAACGTCACACAAAAATCTCAATGAAAAGTTAACGAAATGAAACCTTTCGATTGTTGATGGTCTGAAATCAAAACTAAAGCCAAGTTGTCAAACACCCGGGGTACATTCCTTCAGTTTTAAAACTTTTATCACGGGAAAGGAGCTGAGAGAAACTTAAGTAAATAAAAATTTAATGTTAGGTGATATAGCTAGGTGATCAGGTAAATTTT
>JAQQPU010013346.1:0-24474 GCA_029168905.1 Artemia sp. Kazakhstan ARC1039 | reverse complement strand
GATTGGAAGGCAGCTAACAACCCTTCCACGCCCACCATTTCCCCAAACACATCCAATCAAAATTTTAAGATAGCCATTTTGTTAAGAGTAACTGATTTCCAAAGAGAAAATATGTTTTTTGAGGAGGTTAATCCCCCACAACCCTTAGGGCAAGGGTTTTAAGTTATGCCCTGGGGGTATATAAGAACGATGTTGGCACAATATATTATTTATTATTTTTTCCTTTAGACCAGGGCACTTCAAATCGAAGAAGTTGTTGTAGAAACTTCGAAAGGGCTCATTCAATTAGAGATTGGAGTAGCTTGTGTCCTTTTTAATAGTCGAAAATGATTGGAAGGCAACTAACACCCCTTCCACGCCCACCATTTCCCAAAAGACATCCAATCAAAATTTTGAGATAGCCGTTTTGTTTAACGTAGTTGAAAGTTCTGGAAATTAGGTCTTAGAGGATGACAACCACCCTCACAGCCCTTACGGTAAATTTGTACTTTATGCCCTGGGGGCATATACGGTGTTTATAGAAAGCGTTGTCATAGAAACTCAAAAAGGGATCATTCGATTGGAAATCGAAAAGCCTAGTGCACTTTTTAATAATCGAAAGTGCTTGGAAGGCTTGAAATTTTTATAGTAGAGATCGATGTGGGTATAATGTATCATTTTGTTGTTGTTGTTGTTTAGACCAGGGCACTTCGTATCCAAGGAGTTGTCGTGGAAACTTCGGAAAGGGCTCATTCGATTGAAAATAGAAAGGGCTGATGCCCTTTTTAATAGTCGAAAGTGATTGGAGGGAAACTAATCCCCCTCCCACGCCCACCCTCCCATTTGCCTTTATGTTTGAAAACTAAATGTTGCCTTAAGATTAAATAAAAATGCACTGTGTTAATGCTAATTCCCAATAAGGCATCTCAGCAGTATCTCAAGAACGATGTTCAAGCTTTCGGGGCTTCTTCTGCTCTTAAAATTTGACCAAATCAAAATACCGTAAGTGTATCCAAGCTATCAAAGAAAGTAAAAAAAAAAATTTTGCGAATGTTATCAAGTTTTCCATTTCAGATCAACTAGAGGAGGTATGAAACTAAATTAAACACTACTATTTGTGTCCAGATTTTTAAAAGGGTTTTTGTTGTTAAAAATTGCTGAAATTTTTTTTCTATCATACAAATAGCAGGCCAAACTATAAATTCTTAAAAAAACGAAAAGATTTAAAGTATTATTTTCTTTTTCCCTGAAAAGACTTTGTCAATATAAAACGAACAGAAATTAATTAAAAAAAACTATTTCCACAAAATAAGTTTTTCAAAGAAAAGTAAAGAAATCCATTAAACAAAAAATGAGCAAAATTAAAATCAAATAATCTACCAAGCGTGAAACTACCACAAATCAGCATCAATAAATAAATGAAGCCCAAAACAAACAGAAATTACAAAAAATAACCAAGTCAAACTCAAAACGAGCAGAAATTAACATAAGTTGGGCTCAAAACCCCTATGCCTTCCCAAGGTCAGAACATAATTTGCACTTTACTGAAAAGAAATACAAATGAATGTGTATTGTCAGTTTAATAAACATATACTTATATTTAGTAATCAAAATGTTAATATTATTTGATTTATTAAAGTTATAAAAGTAAAAACATTTATATTTTTTCAGTAAAGTGCAAATATTGTTCTGGCCTTGGGAAGGCATAGGGGCTTTGCGCCCAACTTATGTTAATTTCTGTTCGATTTGAGTTTGACTCGGTTAATTATTGTAATTTCTATTCGTTTTGGGTTTTATTTATTTATCGATGCTGATTTGTGGTAGTTTCCCGCTTGGTAGATTATCTAGAGCTAGTATAGAAATATATCTATAGAAATAAATTACATTTTTTTGCACTGTTAGCAGAGCACGCTGAAGTTGAAGTAGCCTTAAACTTTGACTTGAAACGTCATAACTTGACCACTTCTTTCAGAAAAGAATTTTGGAGGGTTATTCCGTGTTGATAAGAAAAGAGGGTAAAGGTTCAGTTTAGTTCCTCCTGTAGCGTAGGGCGCAGGAGCCCTATGGTAAAGGTGCAGGTTTGTCCTCCCTTATAAAAACAACTTATTTCAGCAGATACAAAGGAGAAGCCCATTTGCGGCATTCTTTGGGACCCCAAGGTCCAATGCTAGTATCAGATCCCGCGAGTGGGAGTTTACGCTCGTCGAGTTCTGGCTGTACCGGCCACAAGTGCCCCAGCTAAACGGCTTTTTAGCACAACAGGACTGATAGTGACTGCAAAAAGATCAATGGCTCCAGGCAGAGTGAACAAACTTACTTTTGTTACATCAATTGTAACTGGAGTGATGTAACCGCTGGTTTAAAATTGTTGGTGTTGTTAAGCCATGGTATCTGACTTGTATACAGTGTTTTTTCGATGTTGTTATTTGTTTTTTCACTTCCTTTTCGTATGTATTTGATGAACAGGAGATGTTTGAACTTCAAACTTTGAAAGTTATACACACATTATCCCAATCATTAACAAGAAGGAAATGACTAAACACGGGATTTTATAGGAACAATGCGATGTTAAACATAAACACAACATAGGTTTCCCTGGGTCTAGTGGCTAAAAATGAGAATTCTACTTGGTCTGATCGACGGTGAACATAAACTTTCCGCACGGCCCAACACATTCCTGTTTTGTCATATTGTTCTTGTATGTTTTTAGCCAACCATTTAAAAATCCATACTAAAATCGAGGTTGAACGTGCTTGGTGAAGTGGAATTTGTATTATTATTTTTAATCAGAAAAATCGGCGCGCCGCCAAAAAAATTTCGGCGCGCCTAGCGGCGCGCTGCCGCCGATACTAAATCACACATTCGCCGCCGTCATGTCGGCGTGGCGCGGCTTCGGGGACTAGTTTCAGGCAAGAAAATACATGTTCCACAAAGTTTGAGGTGCAGTTATACGCTCAAATAGAAATGCCAAGAAGCCATAGAATGTTTTCATAACAAACTAACACGATTAGTTAAAAAAAATGGCACAGTTAAAAAAAATGGCAAAACTTTATGAGTCTTGAACAGTCTTGGAAAGTATAAACAAAATCAAATTAAATATTAGATATATAATAATATTAATTGTTGAAAGATCAATCAGTTCAAGTTTTTTTTTCACTGTAATTTTTATTTTCGTTTTCAATGCTGTAAGAACTGGAAAATAATAAATTTGTAATATACGAGTAATTCGTTTTCAGTGAAGCACCAATGACGCAGAAGGCTTTAGGTTTTTACAGTTAAAGAAGGGGGCAGTATCCAAATTTAGCTTGTAGTGAAACTATATTTGTCTTGATCAATCTTGAAAAGAACTAATAAATTAAACTGAATATTTGATGCATAATGATATTAATTGCTAAAAGCTCATCAGTTCAAAATTTTACTGTAATTTTAACATTTATTTTCAATATTAAGCACAAAAGAAAACATTTGTAATATAATTCGTTTTCAGTAAAGCGCAAATGACGCAGTAGGTTTTAGGCTTCTGCAGTGAGACGATACCCAAACTCTTGTTTGTAGTTATTTTTATTCGATTCAAACTTGATTTGCATATTCAATTTAAGTTTCACTCGTTTTAAGATTTATTTATTCATTTACATTAATATATATTGTATGTTTTGTTCGCATTGATTGTTTATTTAATTTCTGTTCGTTTGAAGTTTCATTTATACTTTAATAGCAAAATATTTGTTTTCGTTTTAAGCTAGATTTTCATATTCAATCTAAGCATTACTCGCTTTAAGATCTATTTATTCATTTATATTATTACTTGTTGTATGTTTTTTGCTATGATTGTTTATTTAATTTCTGTTCGTTTTGGGTTTCATTTATTCTTTAATAGTAATTTCTGGTCGTTTTGAATTTTAACAGGTATTTGTATCGCCTGAGGTTAAGTTTAAAATGGCCTTTACTTTTCTTTGAAAAACTTATTTTTCGGAAAGTTTTTTTTCAATTAATAATAAGTAAAGAACGATGTGGGCACAATGCGTTTTTTCTCTTCAGCCGGACACTTCGTATCGAAGGAGTTGTCGTAGAAATTTCGAAAAGGGCTCATTCGATTGGAAATTGGAGCGGTTAGTGCCCTTTTTAATAGTCCAAAGTGATTGCAGGGCAACTAGCCCCCCCACGCCCATCATTCCCCCAAACACATCAAATCAAAATTTTGAGATAGCCATTTTGTTCAGCGTAGTTGATTTCCAGATAGAAAATATTTTGTTGAGGAGGACAATCCCCCACAACCCTCGGGGCAAGGGTTTTAAGTTATGCCCTGAGGGCATATAAGAACGATGTTGGCAAAATGTACTATGTATTTTTTTTTTCCTTTAGAGCAGGGCACTTCATATGGAAGGGGTCGTTTTAGAAACTTCAAAAGGGGCTAATTCGATTGGAAATTGAGAGTTCGAGTGCCCTTTTTAATAGTCGAAAGTGATTGGAGGGCAGCTAGCCCCCCCACGCCCATCATTCCTCCAAATACATCCAATAAAAATTTTGAGATAGCCATTTTGTTCAGCGTAGTTGATTTCAACATAGAAAATATGTATTTAAGGAGGACACTCCCCCAAAACCCTTAGGGCAAGGGTTTTAAGTTATGCCCTGGGGCATATAAGGTTTTTATAGAAGGCACTGACGCAGAAACTTCAATACAGGCTCACTCGATTGGAAAATCGAAGGGATAGTACCCTTTTCAATAGTCGAAAGTGATTGGAGGGCAACTACCCCCCCTCCCAACGCCCATCATTCCCCCAAACACATCCAATCAAAATCTTAAGATAGCCATTTTGTTCAGCGTAGTTGATTTCCAGATAGAAAATATGTTTATGAGGAGGACACTCCCCCACAACCCTCAGGGCAAGGTTTTATAGTTATGCCCTGGGGGCATATAAGGTTTTTATAGAAGGCGGTATCGTAGAAACGTCAAAAAAGGCTCATTCAATTGGAAATTCAAAGGGCTAGTGCCCTTTTTAATAGTCGAAAGTGATTGGAGGGCAACTAGCCCCCCACGCCCATCATTTCCCCAAAAACATCCAATAAAAATTTTGAGATAGCCATTTTGTTCAGCGTAGTTGATTTCCAGATAGAAAATACGTTTTTGAGGAGGACACTCCCCCATAGCCCCCAGGGCAACGGTTTTAAGTTATGCCCTGGGGACATATAAGGTTTTTAAAGAAGGCGTTATCGTAGAAACTTCAAAAAAAGCTCATTCGATTGGAAATTCAAAGGGCTAGTGCCCTTTTTAATAGTCGAAAGTGATTGGAGGGCAACTAGCCCCCTCACGCCCATCATTCCCCCAAACATATCCAATAAAAATTTTGAGATAGCCATTTGTTCGACGTAGTTGATTTCCAGAAAATACATTTTTGAGGAGGACACTCACCCACAACCCTCAGCGCAAGGATTATAAGTTACGCCCTGGGGGTATATAAGATTTTTATTGAAATATTTGTAGTAGAAACTTGAAAAAGTGCTCATTCGATTTGAAATTCAAAGGGATAGTACCCTTTTTAAAAGTCAAAAGTGATTTGAGGGCAACTAACCCCCCTCTCACGCCCACCTTTTCCCCAAGCACATCTAATCAAAATTTTTAGATAGCCATTTTATTCAACGTAGTTGAAATTTTGGAAATTAGGTCTTTAAGGATGACAACCCTCTCCCCACAGCCCTCAGGGCAAGGGCTGTAAGTTATGCCCTGGGGCATATAAAGTTTTTATTGAAAGCGTTGTTGTAGAAACTTCAAAAGGACTCATTCAATTGGAAATTGAAAAGGCTAGTGCCTTTTTTAATAGGCGAAAGTGATTGGATAGAGACTAACGCCCCTCTCATGCCCACCATTTTCCAAAACACATCCAATCAAAATTTTGAGATATCCATTTTGTTCAACGTAGTTGAACGTTCTGGAAATTAGGTCTTTTAGGATGATAACCCCCTCAGAGCCCTCAGTGCAATGGTCGTAAGTTATGCCCTGGGGGCATATAAGGTTTATATAGAAAGTTGTTGCATAAATCATAGGCAGCACGATCGCGCTGCCTAAGTAAAGAACGGGGACACTCGAGAACGAGACAAGAAACGGGGACTAAGTAAAGAGGAGGGCACTCCCCCACAACCCTCAGGGCAAGGGTTTTAAGTTATGCCCTGGGGGCATATAAGAGCGATGTTGGCACAATGTTTTATTTATTAATTTTTTCCTTTAGAGCAGGGCACTCCGTATCGAAGAAGTTGTAGTAGAAACTTCAAAAAGCACTCATTCAATTAGAAATTGAAGTGGCTTGTGCCCTTTTTTATAGTCGAAAGTGATTGGAAGGTGACTAACACCCCTCTCAAGCCCACCATTTCCCCAAACACATCCAATCAAAATTTTGAGATAGCCATGTTGTTTAACGTAGTTGAAATTTCTGGAAACTCAGTCTTAGAGGATGACAACCACCCTAACAGACCTTAGGGTAAGGGTTGTAATTTATGCCTTGGGGGCCTATAAGGTGTTTATAGAAAGCATTGTCGTTTCCAAAAGGGCGGATTCGATTGGAAATCGAAAGGCCTAGTGCCCTTTTTAATTGTCGAAAGTGATTGGGAGGCTTGACATTTTTATAGTAAAGATCGAAGTGGGTATAATGTATTATATTTTGTTTTTGTTGTTGTTTAGACCAGGGCACTTCGTATCCAAGGAGTTGTCGGGGAAACTTCGGAAAGGGCTCATTCGATTGAAAATAGAAAGGGCTGATGCCCTTTTTAATAGTCGAAAGTGATTTGAGGGCAACTAATCCCCCTGCCACTCCCATCCTCCCATTTCTGCTTTTAAAATTTAACCAAATCAAAATAGCGTAAGTTTATCCAAGCCATGGGCGTAGGGAAGGGGAGGCAGGGGGACAGCTGAACCCCCCTAGACCTTCAAATTTACATTAGATATGGCTGAAAAAGCAGATGGTTGGAAAAGCAGTTGATAAAAAGCCCTCCATCACACCATCGAATGCCCCCCCCCTAGACAATATGCTGCCTACGCCCATGATCTAAGCTATAAACGAAAGTAAACAGATTTTTTTAACAAATGGTATCAAGTTTTCCATTTCAGGTCAACTAGAGGAGGTATGAAACTAAATTAAACAGTACTATCTGTGTCCAGTTTTTTAAAAGGGTGTATGTTGTTAAAAATTGCTGAAAATTTTTCTCCAGCATACAAATAGCAAGCCAAACTATAAAGTCTTAAAAAACGAAAAGATTTAAAGTATTATTTTCTTTTTCCCTGAAAAGACTATGTCAATATAAAACAAACAGTAATTAATTTAAAAAACTTTTTCCACAAAATAAGTTTTTCAAAGAAAAGTAAAGAACTCCATTAAACAAAAAATGACCAAAAATAAAAGCAAACAATCTACCAAGCGTGAAACTACCACAAATCAGCATCGATAAATAAATGAAACCCAAAAAGAACAGAAATTACAATAATTAACCAAGTCAAACTCAAAACAAGCAGAAATTAACATAAGTTGGGCGCAAAACCCCTATGCCTTCCCAAGGCCACAACAAAATTTGCACTTTACTGAAAAAATACAAATGAATGTGCATTATCAGTTTAATATACATATACTGAAATTTCGTAATCAAAATATTAATATTATTTGATTTATTATAGTTATAAAAGTAAAAACATATATATTTTTTTAAGTAAAGTAAAAATTTTGTTCTGGCATTGGGAAGGCATAAGGGTTTTGCACCCAACTTACGTTAATTTCTGCTCGTTCTGAGTTTGACTTGGTTAATTATTGTAATTTCTGTTTTTTTTGGGTTTCATTTAATTATCGATGCTGATTTGTGGCAGTTTCACGCTTGGTAGATTATTTGATTTGGGTTTTGCTCATTTTTGTTTAATGGAGTTCTTTACTTTTCTTTGAAAAACTTATTTTGTGAAATTTTTTTTAAATTAATTCAAATAATTGGGTAACATGAATTGCTCGACAATAAAATAATAATATATAATTAAGGAAACTGGTTAATGTTAGAAAACAGTGTAGGAGAAGAAGCAAAAGTTGACATTTATGTAACTGCAAAACAGACGCCTGAATTAAATTGGAAAAAAAGGATCCCCAGAGCCGGCCAACGTAAAATGTTTTTTAGCTTTATAGAATATTAATGGTTCTGGATTGCAATATCTTCATTGCAATCAAATCAATGGTGTGCTTAAAAGATAAATTTACACGAATAAATGTGGATAAAATGGACTAAGCCATTCTTTGATCTACTAATGGAGTATGGAGCCTATAGACAGATGAATTTCATATAGTTGAGGAAGAATCTGTACTATAGCAAAATAGTAAATCTAGAAACATTAGAGGCAAGAGAGTAGTATAACAGGGTCGTATCCTAAATTTAATCAGAGATATGTGGGAAACTGGAGGTGAGAGGAACATCTTCCCGTTGATATGTATTGCACAAATCTTCAATGTATTTTTGCTCCTCTTTTATGAGTTCTTCTTTACTTTTTTCAAAAAACTCTAGAATGGAAGGGGAGGGGGCAAAACGAAAATTTAGATCTTGAAACTTCTTCTAATTAAACTTAGACAATCAAATCTATCTTATGAAATTATAAAAAAAAAATCAATTCTTTATTCAGTTTTAATAAAAAAGAAAAGAAAAAATACCTCCAAATGCAGTTATGCCATTTTTCGTGCTAGCGGCCTCCAGACTTAAAAAAGAATTGTGATTGAAAAATAAGAAAAAATTGGCGAAATCTACACGGCGTCAAAAAGCTTAAAAATATGTTTTTATCTTTGGGGATGAATAGATAATTAATGTTTTAATTTTTACGGCTGAAGAGCATTGTTGAATTTAACTAATAGATTTGCATTTTAATTTTTACGGGTCAACGTGATAGCACCGACAAAATGTGGTACTACCCAAAAAAACTTTATAGCCTTAGAAGGTTGCAATTTTCTGGTATAAATAGACTTAAGTTGGATCTAGGGGACAAGAGATTTTTTATTTGGATATACTAGGTATTACTAAGATATACTAGGATACACTAGGTATTATCAGGAAAATGTCTGAAAATGCTTAAGGTATAATAATAGATGCCAAAGGGTGCCATGGAACTGCCACAGAGGGTCACGTGTCATCAACTGTGATGGAGTTTAGGGATGGCTTAGGAAAGCACCAAACAATGGTAAAGCACTTTTTTCATCAAAAAATGTCTGAAAATGCTTAGGGAATTATGTGACTGGCTTAAAAAAACACTAAGCAATAGATTTAAAGCACCTTTTTTTTATCAAGAAAATGTCTGAAAGAATGGCTTGCGGAAAGAAAAAAGCAGTGGATTAAAAAAAACACCGTTTTGCACTTGTCTGGAACCACTTGACAATCTTGGTGGGGTTGCAATGATGGTATAGTTAAATACATTTCTTGAAAGAAGAAGTAAATTACTTAAAGCTGATACATTTGGGGAAGATTTATTGCACAGCTTAATTAGGTTCAGAGCTTTCCCAGTTGAAAAGTCTAGGTAGATTTTCTTTTTTTGAGCTACCTAATTATTATTCACACTAGGAAACCAAGCTAAGTTAAGAACTGACAGGCTAAAATTTACACTGGTCCCTACCTGTTGGGGTAGTCTAGATTTTAGTAGGGTACTAAACCAGTTGTCAGCACCCACTCAGAAAAGCAACACCTCCCATAAAAGTTAAGAAAACGATTTCTACCTCACTGATTTTCATAGGGAGTCATGGAATGGCAGTTTTTCTTCCTTTTCTTCCTCATGCTTATAATAGGCTATGTCAGTATTTCTAGCTCAGTTTTCAGCTATTGACACAATGTAAACCTAACTTTTACCAATCTAGAATTAGTTTTTTGGTAATTTTTTTTCAGTTCATATTATTGACTTACAAATAAAGTAAACATAGGCCTACCACTTGATGCCTTCTTTTTATGCTCTTTCCAAATATAATAATCATTTTTGTCAGAAATGAATTTTACCCCCACCCCTATATAGGTAAAAATTTAGAATTGCAGCCCCTGATAAGGAGACATGTTAAGAAAACAATTCTTACTTTAAAATATGTATAATGATCCTAGTTAACATATTATCCAAGGGGAGAGCATTTATCATCAAGTCTTTCCTCTAAAAATCCTTCTTTTTCCAGCTTATAAGAAAAAGTTTCTAAAACCACCATGCTGAGATTCAATGCTTAAGTCTTTTGAAATTGCCGCTATAAATTGCCACCAAATAGGCCTAAGTTGTTTTATAGATAGTTTTCATGCTGATCTGAAAATCAAAATATTGCTATAAATAGGGCCTATACATATGCATACAGAGTATATACCCCCACCCCCCTAATGTGCAAATATATAACAAAAATTGCATTCTGAACCTAAATATAACCAAATGAACTGTACCCCAACCCCTAAATATATCCAAATCAGGGTATATATTTGCACATCAAGGGGGTGTGGGCAAAATTTATTTGTGATGTAAATGAAGGGTAAAAATGAAGGTTATATTTAGGTTCAGAATGCAATTTTTGTTATATATTTTCACATTAGGGGGGTGGGGGTATATACTCTGTATGTATATGTATATTTATAGCAATATTTTGATTTTTGGACTAGGGTGAACACTATCTATAAAACTACTTATTTGGTGGCAATTTCAAAAGACTTAAGCATTGAATCTCAGCATGGTGGTTTTAAGAAACTTTTTCTTTTAAGCTGGAGAAAGAAGGATTTTTAGAGGAAAGACTTGATGATAAATGTTCTCCCCTTGGTTAATATGTTAACTAGGATGATTATACATATTTTAAAGTATAAATTGTTTTCTTAACATGTCTCCTTATCAGAAGCCACAATTCTAAATTTTTACCTACATCTGAAATAAAAGTTACCCCCCCCACTAATGTGCAAATATATACCCTGAATTGGTGTATATAGGGGTGGGGGTCAAGTTCATTTCCAACAAAAATGATTATTATATTTGGAAAGAGCATAAAACAAGGCATCAAGTGGTATGTTTACTTTATTTGTAAGTCAATAATATGAACTGTGAAAAATTTACCAGTTTTTTTTTTTAAAGTCATTAAGCTTACAGTATTTTGGTATTAGTCTAATAAATTTAATTGTTATTAATAATTAGATGACATTTTCTTCAGATTTGAGTGATAGGCCTAGTGTAGTGTTTAAATGGTCAGTTTTTTCACAATAAAAAATAATCCTCTCAATAAACAAACAAGGCACAGTTTTGCTTTTCTGGTCACACCAAATCCATTTCCCAACATGGCTATTTTTCTTTAATCTAAACAGAAAACTGGATGGACGCACATGTCATAAAATTGGTTTGGAGCCTTTTCTCTTGAATTTTGGCCATATAGTTTATAAAACAGATAAAAATAAATATTGTCTATTGCTAGTTTAGTTTTATTCAGAATATCAATAGCCTAATGCAGTGTACCAATACTGCTAAGGCCACACTGCTACCATATGCTACCAATACTGCCACCTCAAATTTTAGTATTTTCTCCTTTCCAACCTATTCTAAAGTTTCAGTAGTCTTTCAAATTAAAAAAAAACTTTCATATTTATGAATTTTTTATTAGTTCTGCTAATATTTTGCTGTATCAGCACAATAGAAACATATGCTCTTCTGGTAAATTTTTGGCAGTTCATATTGTTGACTTAGGAATAAAGTGAACATACCACTTGATTCCTTTTTTATGCTCTTTATAAATATAATAATTGCTTCTATTGGGAGTTTAAATTTATCCACCCCCACCCCCCTAATGTGCAAATATATACCCTGAATTGTTACCACACAAAGAAGTTATCAACACTAGTTAAGTTATAGAATTGTGGTTAAAAACATATGACTAGATTATAAATAAGTTGTTCAAGAGTAAAATATTTTGAAAATACTTATTTATAACAATTCAAACCTCATTTATAAGGCAACTCAAATATAAAATATTTTCCTACCATTTCAAGTTTTTTGAATGCTGTCAACATAAATAGTGCTGAATTTTGCAATTTGAAACTTTGCTGTTGACAATTCATGGTACTGTACATTCCAATTCAGGGTATATATTTGCACATTAGGGGGGTGAGGATGGGTAAATTTGAATTTCCAATAGAAGCAATTATTATATTCATAAAGAGCATAAAAAAAGGCATTTAGTGATATGTTCACTTTATTTTTAAGTCAAAAATATGAACTGCCAAAAATTTACCATTCTTCCACCTGATAAGGGGGGGGGGAGAGGGATACCAAATGGTTAAAATTAAACATAGCCTCTTGCTTCCCTAAGTCTTCAATAATACATGTTTCTTCAAGAGCCAGTAAATAAAATTTACTAATTAGCAGACAATACTAAGTTAATTTTATAATTGTTATACAATACATCAGTAAACAATATACACATATTAAACAAATGGAGAGATAAGTGCTGAGGCTTGGCTTTTTACTAAATTGTCAGCAATGAGTCACTGGAAGTAACAGTACTGTAAACAAGGTCTAGGGTAGATGAGGGCAAATTTTGTTTTTTTTGCAACTTTTTTTTTGGCCACTTTACCTTTAATATTAAAATGCATATCTTCCTTAGACTTCCTTCAACTTCTGAGCCCATCACTAATTGTGCAGTTGTACTAGATCAACACACTAGTCTGTTAGCTTTTTGAATTGAAATCTTAGACAAAATGTGTTATCTAACCTTAGCCTATGGGGATTTGGCTCAAATCATTTTTATGGCCTTTATGTTTCCAGAAATTGGAAGTAAGATAGTGGGTTTGTTAAGTCATGATATTGCCAGACAAGTAGAACATGGGAAATACTAGGCCTAATGTTGTAGTTTTAGCAAAATGTAGAATGAGTTTCTAAAGACCAATATTTAAAGGACCTAGGAAAGCATTTATAAATAAATTCTCAGTGTGTTTTAGTAAGTTCATCTCTTGTCTTACTTTGGTTAATATCTTGTCTTGTGTTTGTTTCAAAACATTGTAGTTGCCTACCATCATCCTAAGAAAAGTGAATAAGTAAGTCATGCTTTCAGTTTTTACTGCAATATAGAAAACTTGCTAGGAGCATCATTTATTGTTTAAAGTTTGTGTCTACTGTAAACTTATCTCCATTTTCATCTCCTTGTTTAATTTTTGATATCAATAGATGTATATAAAAAAAATCAGCTTATTATGCTGATCCAAATATATAAGATTTGTCAAGTTTCTTGTCAAATGTGAGAAAATCTGCCTTATGTTTAAAAAAGTGGAGAAACACCCCCTAAAAGTCAAGGAATCTTAATGAAAACCATGGCACCTGATGGTGTTTTTGGATTGCTTTTGATGGTTGTGAGGGGCATATCCATCAGCAATGTATCCCTGAAGATCTTTCAACCAATTACACAAAATCATCAAAAGAGCTAGATGAGTTCCTAATTTCCTTAATTATTAAAAGTTCAAATAGGAATAAAATCCTTTTAATAGACAGTGATTTCCACAAACAGTGATAAAATTTCACAAAAAATACTAGATATTTTGGTCACATATGCAGTGGCCATCATCAGTAGTAAAACAAAACTAAAATAATTAAAAACTATAGTTTATATGCAAAATAAAATAAAACTACATATTGTTTAATAATCTAATTCTTTTCAAAGCATAAGCAGAAGCTAGTCTCTTAGACCTTCTTGGATCCAGTTCATTAGCATTGAATGAACTAACACTTGGACAGAGGTTAACAACATTGGGTGAATTGAACTTTACTCTATCAGATTTTAATAAATTATTGTAGAAAGAGTTCAAACCAAATTCACCTGTGTCATGATTTAAAGCTATATTCTTGAATAAATGTTTTTTAATTTCAAGATTTACAAAAAAAATTGGCTTTAAACCCTGGTCCCTAGAAATCAGAGAGACATTATTGAACAACATCAAATGGTTTGGAAAATTAAAAATATGTTCCAAAAGGGCTGAAGTGAAATCTTCAGTCTTAGAATCTTGCCTAGAGTCTGAAGATTCCCTGTGCAGCTAGCAGGGTATTAGAACACCATAGAGAGCTGTTTAATGGCTTATTTTCAATGAAATTACTATATCTATTGCCTTTTATATTTAACAAAAAATAATATTAATTTTTTATTTTCTCTTTACCAAAAAAATTGTGTTTTTATATAATATTCTATAACACAATTGTCTTCTCAAAAGTTGCTTCTCTGGGATATCACTATGTACAGAACTTGAACATCAGATCAAAACAAAAAGTGCACCATTAGAATTGCCTTGGCCAAAAACCCTATATAGTAAACTTAATAAAGTGCACCATTAGAATTGCCCTGACCAAAAACCCTATATAGGAAACCTAATAAAGTGCTGCAACCTAATAAGATGCACCATTAGAATTGCCTTGGCAAAAAACCCTAAATAGGTAACCTAATATAGTGCTGTAACCTAATAAACTGCACCATTAGAATTGCATTGGCCGAAAATCCTACATAGGAAACCAAATAAACTGCACCATTAGAGTTGCCTTGGCCAAAAACCCAGAAAGAAAACTTACAATTGTTCTTGGCTGGAAAAATAAGGAAAGTGTTCTGCATGTGTTCTCATTCTGTGAAAGCGTTTCTCAGAATGAGAAAGTGTTCTTATTCTGCATGAGAAGGATCTTTTTTCTTTTTTTTCTTCTCAGCAGCTCTATAAAATGCAATAATGTTTTTAGGGTTTTAATAATAAATGCCTTTTAAATTGAAACTGGTGAAATTTTAAAATAAATTAATTTGATTCCAGCTCTCAATTCAAGATCTCTAAATTTATTACATAAGAAGCATCAATATTTATAGTGTCTTGGCAGCAACTCTACTTTTTGAATTGGAACTAGCAATATAACCAAAGTTGTGCTTAGAAATATTAAAAAAGAATTATAAATAGAATGCTTGAGTTGTGCTATTTGTGCAATAAAAAACTGACACAAGAAAAAGTAGCACAATGTGACAGTTATGGAGTTTATTAGAGCAGTAATCATAGCGTATTATACTGCATGATGTGTGCCACCAATTCAATAGCTCTAATCAGAATTCCCTGTGGTTTGTTCTTTACTGTTCCAACTAAGAAAAGGCCATATGCTCTTACCTAAGTGTTTTTTTTTTGCATAATGTATAAAAAGGTACTTTTCTAGGGTTAATTCTCTGGCTGATTGACTGTGATTTTTAATAATACTTTTACTATAATGCTTTGGGTTGATGGATAGTGTGGAAAATACTCTAATATATGGTTTGAAAATGTATATAATCTTTGAGGTTCTATTGATAGAATTATAACCCCATACTTGTTACAACCTCAAGTATGTTGTAAAATTACCATAAAATAAAAGTCCTTGTCAGTAAAATTGGTAAAATGAGGTATTCCCTTGGAAATATAGGGTAAAATTGCAGTTTTAGAGTTGCCCTGTGGATAGAAGACCAGTGAGTTTTTTTTTGTTTGTCTTTTTTTCAGCTTATAATGAAAATATTTAAAGATTTTGATGTTCTTACACTTAGAAAGGTAATATCCCTCCTCTATTTTGAAAACCAATTGATAGAAATTTTCAAATGTAAATGAACTCAAGTTTTGTTAAAATACTATGTAGTTCAGGGCACACAAATCTGATTAATACTCATTTTATTTATTTATAATAAATAGGCTTTTATTTGCTTAGGGTTGAAGGCAGGACCTAATTCAGGTCCAAATCCCTGATACATCAAACTTCTTTGAATTTCTGGACATTCCCTAATCAAATTATCTAACATTTGTTTTACCATCATCCTCTCCCTTCCAAGAGAAAAAAATACGACTTCCTATTTAGTTTTTTTTTATGATATAACCTCTGTAAACACACTTATTAATCTGCAGTAAAAAAAGAAGAAAAAAAAACGCCAAGTGTGTCCCCTTCCATTTTGTTCTGCTTCCATCTCAGCATAGGCATTAAAATAAACAATTGTTTATTTTGTCCTTTGTTTATTGTTTTGACAGTAGACAGTTGCATTGCTTCCTTCTTCTTTCTTCTTCTATTTAACAGCAGGCGGGCTTTTCAGTAAAACTATTTAGCCCTTTTCCTTTTGCTTCACTCTGTGGGCTACAGAGCTACTGGCTTGATTGCCTCATATTTATTAGATATATTCAGATATCTTTCAGCAGATCTTTCGACTCTAGGAGTTCAAATATAAGATGATAGATGTCGATTTCTATGCTCTGTGTGCAGGTATAGTTGGCTAGGCTCTTGGCTGATAGTGGGATTTTGTGGTGTTTGAAGTATTTTAACAGTTTAGAAAGCAAGGTATGTTGTGCAGACGTCAGCATATTACATTCAAATAGGCAATGGTCAAATGTTTCATTATTCATATTACAATGCCTGCAAAGAGGGGACAGGGGAATTGAACCACTTGAATTAGAAAGCTTATATGAGAATGCAAGGAAATTTAGTCCATTTGTTCCAGAACGAATTCTATGATAAATTTTAGAAAGATACTTATTGGGAAAGGGGGAAAGGATAGGATTAATCTTATTAAAATTAATATCTGATAGCCTCCATTGGTAAATATCTCTAATTGGGATTGGTCTCCCACTTGGCTGGTCAATATTTATAGCATTTTTTGCTATTTCATCAACCTGATGATTACCACTTATGCCAGAGTGGCTAGGAATGTACTGAAAGTAAGTTTTTATGCCACTTGAAGCAAGATTATCAATAATACTGAGACAATGATGAGTGTCAATGTCCAACTTATATTGAGGAGCTGAGGCCAGCTACTCAAGGCTTGATAAAGAGTCGGAATAGATGATAATATTATTCGAATTTTCAATCAAAGATTGGTTTTGCTTAAGGTGTTCTAATGCCATGATTATGGCATTTAACTCAGCAGACATTATAGATAAATTATTGAATAATCTCTCGCCCATTGCAATTTTCAGGTGAGGAAGGAAAACACCACTTGCAACCTTCTCATTCATTTTTGACCCATCAACAAATATTTGGAAGTGATTTTTATAGGTAATTGTATTAAGTTCTGCAAATTTTTTCTGAACAAAAGCAATGGGGGTTAAATCTTTATTCCATTTTGAAAATTCAGTATTTATTATGGGAAATGACCAATTCCATAGAGGGGATTGGGGGAAAGTAGGTGAAATAGACTTTGCTGGTACAGGGAACTTCTTTTGAATATTGGCATACTCATCTGCAATACTTCTATACATGGCTGGATTTCTTAACCAATTATGTAATGTGTGTGAGCTATTTGATTCAATTTTTGTAAGATGTTTTATCAAGAGTAAGCTACGTCTCTCCCTTATTGTTGTTAATCCACTCTCCATAAGCAGAAACTTGGTGCTTGTGGGTTTCCTAAGACCAAATATGAGACGTATTATATCATTTTGTGTTGTTTCAATTTTTTGCATCTGGGTCTTTGCACATGCACCATAGACAATGAGCCCATAGTCAATATGGGGTCTTATATGTGATTTATAAAACTGGAGTAAGGTTTTCTCCTTACAATCCCAGGGTGTGGAAAGAAGTCTTTTTAGTATATTTGCTTTTCTATAGCATTTTTTTATTGTGTTTGAAATGTGGAGGTGGAAATTAAGTTTTTGATCAAGCATTAGACCTAGGTAATTAATATTATTATCTTCTGGAATAGTTGTTTTATTTAGAGTTAGTTTTGCATTAACATTGTTTCGCTTCCGGTGAAATTGGATTATTTTTGACTTGGTGGGTGCAATGGGTAAATCTGAATGTTGAGAGAATTTTTCAAACTGGAAAAGTGACTTTTGCAGATTTGACTGTGCTATCTGAAAGGTGTTGCCAGATGACCATAGCACCAGATCATCAGCATATTGTAGATTCGTGTGGGGTAGGTTCATATCCCAGAGATATAGGGTAAATAGGAGGCAACTGAGGACTGCTCCCTGAGGTAGGCCTTTGGATATTGTCTTTTGGGGTGAAGAGGCTGAACCAACACAAACAATGAAACTTCGCACTTCTATGAAGGATTTAATAAAGGATATTAGCTTAGGAGGTACTCCAAGGTTTGCAAGTTTATTTAAAAGGAGTTGGTGGTTCATATTGTCATATGCTCCTTCAAAATCTAGGAAAGCTGCTACTAGGATATTATTATTTGAGAAAGATTCATTTATTGCATTTGTTAGCAAAATGAAAGCATCTGTTGAGGAGTGGTATTTCCTGAATCCAGTTTGAGTGTGTGGGATCATGTTATTTTTCTCAACAAACCAGAGGAGTCTGTGATAAATCATTTTCTCCATTATTTTCCCCATCACAGGTGTAATCATTATGGGCCTATAAGACTCAGGGTTATCTTTTGGTTTATTTTTCTTTAGGATTGGTAGGAGGGACGAACATTTCCATATATTGGGGAACCTAGAAGATGCCCAAGCGTGATTATAACAATTTAGCAGTTCTTGTTTGTATGAAGGTGTGAGATTCTTTATCCATGTAGGGTGTATATTGTCATAGCTGCTGCTAGTTTTGGACCTAATATGATGTATTGCATTATTCAATTCCTGGATTGAAAATGGATTAGTTATGTACTCGGATCCTGGGCGTGGTGGGTAACTAGGGTTCATAGGAATTGTGGACAGTTTGCTTTGATTATTTGATGTTAGCTTATTAACAAAAAGAGTTGCAAATAGGTTAGCCTTTTCAATATCATTGTCATAATGGGTATTATTATGTATAAGTTCATACAGGAGTGGGTTGGGAGAAGTCTTTTTCCCACATATGTGGCTTATGACTTTATGTATAATTGGCTCATGCGTTTCTCTGGAGAGATTATTTGCAAAATTATTCCAGTATTTATATTTAGCATCTATTATAGTCCTTTTTAGATTAGATTCTGCTTGTAATTTTTTTAAATATGTAGTAGGTGTTGGTTTTTTTATGAATTCTGACCTAGCTGCCTTTTTTATCCTCCATTTATTTAGGCGCTCATTTGTCCACCATGCTTTAGGAATTTGTTTAGGGAATGTTTTCTTAGGTGTTGTCCTGGGGATAGCATGATTAGCTGTATTTATTAGTAAAGATGTCAAGGCTTCAGCATGTGTGTCAACTGTTGTGTTAGAAATGCATGAACTTTGGGTGAAACTTGTAATTTCATCATTTAGCTTATTTTGGAAAATAGACCAATTTGCTTTAGTGTTGATATATTTGGAGGTATGAGATGAAGTTTCAGCAGGTTCATTTAGGGAGCAAACTATAGCAAAGTGGTCTGTACATAGACTATCAATTTTATTTATGTAAATTTTGTTCAAAAATTTAAAGACACAAT
Source organism: Artemia sp. Kazakhstan ARC1039 (assembly GCA_029168905.1). Classification (NCBI taxonomy): domain Eukaryota; kingdom Metazoa; phylum Arthropoda; class Branchiopoda; order Anostraca; family Artemiidae; genus Artemia; species Artemia sp. Kazakhstan ARC1039. Next base: position 5,194 of record JAQQPU010013346.1, on the reverse strand, counting down.
TTGTAGGTCAATTGTGGAGAATTTGCCACTTTTGGGGTTAAAATATGTATTCAGGTTTGGAGGGGTAGCAACAGCTAATTCATTATTATTTGAAGTCATATGCTCAATAAATTTACCAGCTTTATTTGCTGGTTTATTCCCCCACAAAAGGCTGTGGGCATTGAAATCACCACAAATAATGATATTTTTTAACATATTAGAATTATTTTTATAATTAAAGAAATCCTTGGCATCTGTAGTTTGGCTATTAGGGTTATAAAAGCTTATTATGTAGGTTTTTAAATTATTCAGCCAAACACTTATACCAATTACATCAACATCATTTTCAAAATCTGGAAATTTGATGCCACAAAATTTTATATTATTATTAACTAATAAAGCTACACCACCTCCTTTTCTCTCTGAAGATCTATCCTTTCTCAGGATAGTATATCCCAGAGACTTAATTTGTTGATTTTGGGTTAAATGAGTTTCCTGGAGGCAAGCAATATTAATGGAATTATTATTCATAAATGATATTAGTTCATTTAGCTTATTTTCTGTGAGTGATCTTACATTCCATTGGAGTATTGATAAATGTTGTGTTGTTGATTTATTCTTCATATGATTGTGTATCAATGTTCAGCTTTGTTAAAAGTAAAGCAAGATCTTTTTTTGCTTGAATGAGCATATCATCTGGGATGTAGATTTTTGCCAATTCTGCAATAATTTTTGTTTTCTGTAGTTGATGTATGTTCACGGCCTGAACTGCATTACAGTTTAGAATGAATAAGCATATATTTGGGGATTGCATTTTTGGTAGTGCATCCTGTTTGTTGGTTAAGGGATTGATTCCTGGTAGTGTTTCTGGTTCGTTTCTTCTTGGGAGGGAGGGCCAGGCTGGCCTCATCTCCCCGGAAAACGAGGCTTGCTGGTTTGGTGATTCCTTCTGATAGGGATTTGAGCTAGGGGGCTTAGAAGATATTGCTTTATATGGGGTGCTTGATGTATTTGGGGCATTTGACTTGGGGGTTTTGGTTGGTTTCATTACAGGCTTTATTTGGTATTGTTGGGCAGCATTTGCTTCCATTGCTGCAAAGGGGTATGGGATGGCCTTCTCTGTTGATATTTGGAGTGTTAGAGCTCTTTTCTTGTATGCAGGGCATAATGATTTATTTGTAGATTGATGTGGGCCTTTGCAATTGATGCATGTAGGCTGGGTGTTGTTGCAAGTTGTCAGCTCTTTAGGATGGAAAGATTTACAATTACTACACTCTTGGAGAATTTCATTGCATTTGTTTGTTGTGTGTCCCAGTTTGAAACACTTCTGACACTGAATAGGCTTAGGTTTGTATTCCTTGTGTGGTTTGATTTGCCCAAATAGGAATAATTTTTCTGGGATATCAATTTTATCCTTTAGTGTGAATAAGTAGGATCTACTAGTTTTTAGGCCAGTAGAGTTAGGTTTTCCAAGTTGGGTAACATCCTCAACTGGGATTGTGTTTCCAGCCCTATCTGAGAGGCCTTCTTTTAACTCCTGAGGAGATATCTCTGGGGGAACATTATAAATTACAATTTTTGTTGGTGATTGTTTTGGGTTCCAATTAGATGCAATAATTGGGATATTCAGAAGGGATTTAAGGTTAATTATTGTATCTGCTGATTTCTGATCTTCTACAGCTATTAGCAGAGATCCATCACGGTTAATGTTAAGAGAGAACATTGATTTTAGCAATTTAAAAATTGCAACTCTTATTGCAGTGATCATTTTTATTTCAAAGGGGGTAGTGGGAGTAATTTTAAGGTGAATTCCTAAGTTTTTGGAGGGAGGATCTTGGGCAGGGAGAGGGGAAATGCTTTTAATTGGGGAGATTTTTTTCCTTTTTTTAGAGCTTCTAGAGAGGACCTCTTGAAACCCATTATCATCATTTATGGTTGCATTAGGACCTACAGTTATCATTGTCCTATTCTCCGAATTGGAGCTATCATTAGAACTTTCAGATAATGTGCTTGACCAGCCAGGATGGGTATCTTTCACTATGGAATTTGATTTGGGATCTGGGGGGACGTTTTTTTTTGGAGGACTTCTAAACATTGCCTATTGGAAAAAGCTTTAAACACAAATATAAAACTAAAACAAGAAGGGAAAATAGATGATATCAAACCGTCTGCACTATACTATGGGGAGGATAAACACCACAGTATAGCCCTGAGGATGACTTGAGCAGGATAGGTTTGGTACAACTGCTGATTAGAAGCGATAATAATCACAAGAAAATATATTTCGATTTTCTTATAAGGTTGCTGTTGTGTTGTGTTGCTTCCATTGACATATGTTTTATCAAGTGTGTTTTTCTTCTGCCCAATGTGTCAATTGCAATACTATCCTATACACCTCTAAGAAACACTTGGTAAAAAATACCAAGTGTGTCTTGGGGCTAAAAGTCTTTCTGACTTTACAAAGCATATCAGAATGATAGTGTATTAAAGTAGAGGTGGTTATTATTTTTGAAAGGTTGAAATACTACCTGAAATAAAATTCTGTGTGTGATTAAAGATAATCTACAGTCTTTAACCATATAATTAATACTTACAAATATACAGGAGAGACATACAATGTATTTTCCAACGTGAAGGGGGGGGCAATTGTCTTTTTTCAATTGTTTTTATTGAAAACAAGAAAGGCTTATGAATAACAGACATTTCTATTGTAGACTGTTTACCACCTAGTGTGTCCATGCTAGATTAGCAAAAGCCCCCCCCCCCAAAAAAAAAAGCAGCAGCAAAGCCTAAAACACACATAGCTTTTTTTGGTTCACTCCTTTCAGCAGCTCAGTGGGCAAACGATAGCAAAACAAAAAAAAATCGCCTTTTGCTAGATTTTCAAAACAAATTATGGACACTGACACCATTTGTCAACTGCAGCTTATCAATAGTTGCATGATTGATCTCAACTTATTATTTACCTCTTTCATTATTATTATTATTAAGTTCTTTTATTATTAAAATTTATAGTATCTTCAAATATTTATTTCATTAAAACATTTTAATTAATTTTTTAATTCTTTCATTATTAGATATTAAACTATTACTATTATTGTTCAGATCTTTTGAATTTCATGCTGAAGAGAAAGAAACAACTGAAGATTGCTTTTTTTTCATTATCACAAAAAGATGCTGTTTTTTAAGATCAGCACTGAAAACTAGAAAATTTTTTAATCTCAAACCAGCACCATTTTCTTTGCAAATTCACACTAATTTACCAAATTGGTGCAAAAAAAACTTTGTGTGTTCTAGGCTTTAGACTAGGTACATTGCTACTGGCCCAAGGATATTGCTTTCTGTAATTTTAATTTCGTGGAAATATTACATAAAATGTTCATTAAAAGAGAATAAGCAAATATAAATAAGGTAATACGTTGTAAGAGAAGGGCTTGTCAAATACTAATTTATGACTCAATCATAAACACTTCACAACAATATTAATGAGTCCAATTCACAATTATATTACTTTTTTTTTCACCCTGCTGTGTCTTCAGTAAAAAATCACAGTAACAATGTCATATCCAAACCTGTTTCTCCTGGCCTTTGGGTAGTTTTGCATGATGATAACTACAAGGTGCCATAAAATATTGGTAAAAGACATAAAATAGTAAAGTTGGTAAAATACATATAAGGTTTTTTTTATAGAAGGCGTTGTTGTAGAAACTTCAAAAAAGGCTCTTTCGATTGCAAATTCAAAGGGCTAGTGCCCTTTTTAATAGTCGAAAGTGATTGGAGGGCAACTACCCCCCCCCACGCCCATCATTCCCCCAGACATATCCAATCAAAATTTTGAGGTAGCCATTTTGTTCAGCATATTTGATTTTCTGATAGAAAATATGTTTTTGAGCAGGACACTCCCCCACAACCCTCAGGGCAAGGGTTTTAAGTTATGCCCTTGGGGCATATAAGGTTTTTATAGAAGGTGTTGTCATAGAAACTTCAAAAAAGGCTTATTCAATTGGAAATTCAAAGGGCTAGTGCCCTTTTTAATAGTCAAAAGTCAAACCCATCCAAAAAGAACTTTGAGATAATTTTTTTTTTAAATAGTTCAAAGACCATGTAAAAAAACTCAGGGGTCAACACAGCCCCCCAGGGCCCAAGGGCAGGTGTTGTAAGTTATGCCCTGGGGGAATATATGGTTCTTATTGAAGGGATGCTCGTAAAAAATTCAGAGATGGCTCATTTGATTGGAAATCGAAAGTTTTAGTTCAGTTTTTTAGAGTCAAAAGAGATGGGAGGGCAACTAGCCCCCCCCCCCACGCCCTTTTTCCTGAAATGTATCCAATAAAGATTTTGAGATAGCCATTAAGTTAAAAATTGCTCAAAAGTCAGATAACAAAAACTCAGGTGTCGTGACAACCCCCCAGGGCCTGGGGGAAGGCGTTGTAAGTTATGCCCTGGGGCATATATTGTTTGTAGGAAAGGGATGCTCGTACAAACTTCAGAGAGGGCTCATTTGATTGGATATTGAAAGTTCGAGTTCAATTTTTAATGGTAAAAAGAGATCCGAGGGCAGCTAGCCCCTCCCCCCCACGCCTTCTTTTTCAAAGCCCATCTGATGAAAATTTTGAGATAGACATTTTGTTAAAAATAGTTCAAAGGTCGGATGAGAAAAAAATCCGGTGTCAATAGAACCCCCCAGGGCACAGGGGAAGATGTTCTAAGTTGTTCCCTAAGGGCATGCATAAGGGATGCTTGTATAAACTTCATAGAGGGCTCGTTTGATTGGAAATTGAAAGTTCTAGTTCACTTTTTAAGAGTCAAGAGAGTTAAACTCCCCCCCCCCACCGCGCTCTTTTTTTCCCAAAACCCATCCATTAAACATTTTGAGATAGCCACTGTTTTGGAAATTGTTCAAAAATTAGATAACAAAAACGCACCCCAGAGCCTGGGGGATAGGCGTTGTAAGTGTTGTCTTGGGGCGTATATGGTTCTTATGAAAGGGATGTTTGTATAAACTTCAGAGGAGGTGCATTTGATTGGAAATTCAAAGTTCTAGTTCAATTTTTAAGAGTCAAAAGATGTCTGAGGGCAACTAGCCCCCCCCCACACACACACCCTTTTTTCCCCAAGCCCATCCGATAAAATTTTTATAATAGCCATTTCATTAAAAATAGTTCAAAGGTCAGATAAGAAAAATTCCTGTGTCAACGGAAACCGCCAGGGCCCG
>JAQQPU010013345.1:1287-24475 GCA_029168905.1 Artemia sp. Kazakhstan ARC1039 | reverse complement strand
CGCATCTCGTAACTTAATATATTTTTAGGATTTTTCATCTTTTACCAGAATTTACCTTGGATATTGAGCTTCACATTGCCGAACATTTCCAAGCTCCAGCTGTTTGTTGAAGCTGCACAGAATTTTTTTTTAAGCATAAGCCAAAAATGTATGCGAAAATGTATCTTTGCCAAATAGTCATATGACACAATATTCTACGCTAAAATTTAGCGTAGATTCCAAATATCAACGTTAATTTTCAACCCAATATTAAGTTCGTTTGTTATAGGCTATTTACTTATTTGTAGGCCTATTTTTTTTTGGTAAATGGTACAGCGAGACATGTTTATATGCTAAATTTTGACGCCGAGTCTAACGGTAGTGTTGACTTAGTCATCGTGTTTCAACTTTAGTTGCTATATACTATTTAATTTGCTATAAGCTCTGATTTTCTTGAAGTACTGTACATCTATATAAAAATACTTGTATTTTTATTAAAATACTTGTATAAAAATAATATTGGGTTGAAATTAATTGAGTAAAAATACAAGTAAAGCCTGTCAAAATACAGTTCCCGCGCATCCCAACGGTTTTCCCCCAACGTACGAAAAAAATCCCGCTAATCCTCGTCTGAATCGTCGCTGTCGGCACCACATCGCCCACCACATGCGCAAAGCATGTCGCATGGCTTTATCCCCAAACAAGGGCACTTTTTACTGCACACAGTTTTACAGTAACAAAAGGTCGAAGCCTTGTTGACAGTTAGAGGCCAGGGGGTCAGCGCTGAAGTTACTGGAATGACTCTCAAAATGTCGTGATGGGTCCAGCCAAACTCAAGTGGGTTGAAGACATAGGGCTTAGGAATCACAGCCTGAAGAATAATGCCCCACTGAAGTATAGCTCTCTTGACGTGATATACGAAAGAACCATCTGTTGGGGGCAAGCTGTTCAAGTTCTTTTTCCTGGGAAATAAATGAATTCGGAGTTCATTGAGAGAATCAAATTCGGACTGTTTTTTGCTATATACCGATACAGCCAATTTCGTACAGATACGCAAGATTTCAGGCTTGTACATAATGATGTTTCGGATATCACTCCTCACTTTCAGTGTAAGATCAGCAATTTCTTGAATGAGCTGTGATTTAACAGCAGATGTTGCAAATGTTTTTGCCCTTCGAGAAGAAAAAACTGACCGTATCACATCCACTAATGCAATGTAGCAGCCCTATTGACTCTACAACAGCCCACGATGTTCTGTTCACAATTGTATGGATCGGAAAGACTTTGTCACGGAACTGAACGTAGAGCTCGGGTTCATAGCCCGGGTCACACCTGCAGAGGAATATTTCGCGATAGTTGTGTAATAGAATGACCACAATGTCTGCATCATTCGTTTCAACAATTACTTGGGAACATCCATTTCTGTAGCATTCGGCAATATGGAGAGCCACACGCGTGTCGGCTTCTTCATGTGTGCTGCACAAGGTAGCTTCGTAGTCTGGGTTCGGATCTAATGTCGTTTTGGATGGGACCAGTTTTAGGACCTTCATTCTGTCACTGAATCCGCCAGAGAGGTAAATGGTAAATCTTAATTCAGAAAGACAGACATGGCTTCACAATTCAAAAATACATTCGATAAGTCTTGCCTTACTCTTTGACTGCATAAGCAAGATATCCCAGTTTTCTAGCACCATGATTTTCGTAACGATAAAACTCTTCGTCACTGTATTTCCTCTCCGCTCATGACATCCACTACTGTCTTTTAGAACAATAGGATGCCCGGACATGTTTGCAAGGCCAAACACTCCATCATACCGATCAGCTACAATATGCAGCTCGGTTGTAGATTTTGGGAGTCGATTTAATAGCCTTGCAAGGATTCGTTTCGAAAATGCCTCAACGGTTTCGGTTTTGTCTGGCACTTGCGACCGGATTAACGGCATGAAATCTACCACCACACCAGTTCCCGTGACTGTGTTAATCGGTACTTCACTAGGCCAACTTTCTAAACTTGCAGAGGTACGAATGAACTCGAGAAAACTTGAATTCGTACCCGATCAAAGTTTAATACGTTCACCAGCTCCTGCTTCAAATATTGCTGGGGCGTAGGGCAAAAGTTCATGTGGCATGATCTTACTTAGCATCTCAAGCGTATATTCTTGACTAGTGCCAACAGTAACCAAAATCCTTTTAACAGCTTCCAATTCAGCATGAACACTGCTACCGGTCTTGGCTGTCGAGCGTTTGGCCTGTTTTGTTTCGCAATCCATAGTCTTTACTTTAACCTTGGAAAAGGGGTTGGGTTTTCCAGTTTCTTATTTTTAGTACTTCCCTTCATACTACAGAATAAGCAGCAGGTTTTATAGTCAAATTCAACATCCCCAGCTTGGGATTGAGTCCTGCCTGGTAATGCTGGTGGAATTTGAATGCTTTCTTCAGTAGCTGATGCTTGATCCAGTTTTATTGTGGTGCTTACAACGGAGGAACTTTTTGCAACAGGCTTTGTGCCACTTGTGCTCCTTCTCATGAAAATCTGGTTCATAAGATTGTTTTTTTAATGCTCTGTAAGCTAAATTGCACTTGCACCTGACTTGAAGGACACTCACAACTCGACGTATGTCTGTAAGCTTATACAATTTCTCATTCTTTGTCTTGTTCTGGCAAATAATGCACAAAGAGAAATTAATCGTTGTTTTATTTTGGGGGCTAAGCATGAAGCGCAGATGTTTTCCCTTCAGCTTTTCCATTGTTGACCTAGAAAGAAAAACATCAGAAATTGTCTTTAAAGTCCACTTTTTACAAACTTTACACAAAAATCATTTCATATTGCTTTTTTTTCATTGCTGACCATGCCAGTAGTCTTCATATTTACCAAATCGAGCAGAATATCATTGCAGTTTAACTAAGCTAAGTACAGGAGGCATACTTTAGTGTCCCAGTTCACTTTCAAGCCATGCTCGCTCAACTGGCAAACAATTTATTGTAAATATTTTAAGTTGTTGATAGGCATCGACTAGATTAGGCATAGGCTAGCAGTCAGGGATGTTAATTATTTTATGTATAACCATCAATATAATGTACTACTTCAACACTGTAGTAGTACACCACAGGATCTGTACCTCAAAATTTGAGACCTATGTCTAACCAACAGTGTACTATCCCAGGTATAGCATAATAGGACCTACACCATGTTTAATGTAGTACTGATAGTGGGGTGTAGTACTCAAATTCTGAGGTACAGATCCCATGGTGTACTACTGCAGGGGTGAAGTAGTACATTATGTTGATGGTAGTACATAAGACAAGTAATATCCCTAACTGTAGGCTAGGGTAGGCTGCGCCAAATGTTAGATATACCCAGCATTTGGCGTAGGGTATCCAAAATATTGGATTTGTGGTAGATTGGTTTAAGGTGGTCTCAGCAACATCAAGACTAACATACCCTAAAAAATGTCTGATCTAACTTAGCCTAATTACAGTATAGGCCAAGTCTACATAGAAATGTCACAAAATGTCTATCAAACAGTTTGAGATAAAAACTCATTCTTAATTCCAACCTGGTCTTGAGTTTTCATCTTGAAGCCTAATACTCAGTTTCTGTTCACTCATTTCCAGCAATCTGAAAGTTATTTAGCCTACCTGTCCATGACATTACACAGTTACATAAGGCAGGCATTAGGCGTCGTTCAGTTCCTATTCTTAGCTCTAACCACTAACAGTACAGCTTCTCAATCATACTACCAACCTCAAGTTTAATCAGCAACAGAGTTCACAAGATTGTTTCTTTCACGATAGCTCTTTTTATCATTTTCGTCTTCTTCTTCCTACAAAATGCGTACCTGGGAAATTTGATCTCAAGGTGGAGTAGTAAAACAATTAGCCTATAACAACTGAAGTTGATATTTGGTTGAAAAGTAAAGTTCATATTCAGATTTGGCGTTAAATTCTAGCATAAAAGATGTGTCATATCATCATTTTGGAAAAATGTATTTTTGCATATACATTTTGACGTATACTTTTTCAAAAAATTCTAGACGGCTTCACCGAACAGTTGAAGCTTTGAACTTTACGGCAATGTGAAGCTAAATACTCAAGATAAATTCTGGAAAAGGATTAAATATCCAAAAATTATAGAAAGGTCCAAGATACGTGGTTTGGCGCAAAATGAACCTTTGAATTTTGAGATTTTCGGGGAAAATCAATAAATATTAGCCTATAGCTCCTGGGCTAAACGAGATATCGGAAAAAATCGAATATGTTCTATGAGAGGACTATGTCAGGAACAATATAAGATGTCACGCCACTACATCGGAGTGGTACGACCTTAGAAAAAAATAAACAGTCTGTACACGTTTTATAGACCTAAAAAGAATGTTTTTTTGCTTTTACAAGGTCAAGCCTTGATCTCCAGCTTTGCCACCACCCATATTCAGATTCAGCGTGGTCGATATAGTCGGAAACTGTTGTCAAACTGACTGTGTTTTTCTGATCACCTCAACTCAGAAATAAGCGAGATACGCTTTAGTGGCGCCCGGATATATTCAGATATTAAACAAAATAGAATAGCGATAGAAAAACAAAATTTAAACTTAACTATCCAGCTGTCAAATTGATCCTCTTTCTTTTGATTGTCCTATTCAACTAAGCAAAATGAACAAGTTCAAAATAATTTTAGTCGCAAGAGAATCTTATTAAATAGTTTTTCATAAAAAGGTAGAAGTAAAAAGTGAAATGGGCCAATATTTACCAAAACTAAAAATGGAATTCTCATGACTAATGCTACACCGGCAATATTGGCTTTTTATACTAATTCCAAACATATAAGATTATTTTAGTTTATTATTACCCATCCAAAACCAAAAAATCGAGAAAATTTGCCTGGTTTTTGATAAAAATGGGAAACACTCCCAAAAAGGCAAGCGATCTTATTGAAAATCCCTTCATTAGATAAGTCATATCGAAAAACCTTACCGCAGAGGTTTCAAGCTCCAATCTTCAAAATGCGGAATTTCGCTTTTTTCTCAGAAGAAACATTGTCGATTCATGTTTACTTGTTTTGTTTGTTTTTTTTTTCCAGTGGTGATTGTGTCAAGCCGAAGGTCCAAAAAAATAGGAGGAAGATCATTCAAACGTAAACTTAAAGCTCTTTTTTAAGTCACCATACAGATTGGGCCAGGGGAAAGTCTTGTTTTCTGACAGTTTTGAGCACCAAACTACGACTTTACCCCAAAGAGGACGAATTTCCAATCAATGTAAAATTCTGAGAAGCTAATTGATTTGGAGTATCAATAACTATATTTTAGGCTTCCAAGTTGCAAAAGAAGTCATGCCATACAGTGGTAGTACTGGATTCAACCAAGTTGATTCGCTTTGTTTGTAATTAAATTAGGCTACGCATGGTGGTCTGTAATTGTGTATCAGCCATAATTAGGGGGGAGGGGGAGTCATTGTTTATGTGGGGGTAGGGTAGATTCCTAAAAAGTACATTTTAATAGAAAAATTGCTTACTCTTCACGAGGCTTCAAATAACTGTTGAAATTGGTGGTGGTGGGGAGTAGGATTTGATTAAAATGTTTCTCTATATAGCCAAATTGTTACATTCTCATATATACCTACACAGAAGTGGAAAAGGCAAGGCAGACCATCGTAAGTCCCGCCAGGAAATTTCTTTAGGGTGGAAAATACTTCTGGGAACTTAGTTTTCAACAATTTTAAATGGTAATATTTTTCTTTCTCTACTTTTATGAAGTACTTCGATGTATTTAAATAAATGTGTGTAAAGCATTTATCGGTAAGAAAATACTATTGTAGAGGTTGTGATGGCTTCACTTATGTATAAAATCAAAAATCTCACATAATTTCCATCCATACAAACAATAATAGTCTTTTTCATCCAACCGAAATTCTTTAGTAGTAATATTAACAAGGACTTTTTACCAAAATTGCTATTCATCACCGATTTTTTAAGTATATTAATTTAAAAAAAAAATTCCACAAAATAAGTTATCTCAAAGAAAAGTAAAGAACTCCATTAAACAAAAAATGAGCAAAAATAAAATCAAATAATCTATCAAGCTCGAAACTACCACAAATCAGCATCGATAAATAAATGAAACCCAAAACGAACAGAAATTACAATAAATAACCGAGTCAAACTCAAAACGAGCAGAAACTACCATAAGTTGGGCGCAAAACCCCTATGCCTTCCCAAGGCCAGAACAAAATTTGCACTTTACTGAAAAAAATATAAATGTTTTTACTTTTACAACTTTAATAAATCAAATAATTTTAACATTTTGATTACTAAATATCAGTATATGTATATTAAACTAATAATGCACATTCATTTGTATTTTTTTAGTGCAAATTTTGCTCTGGCCTTGGGAAGGCATAGGGGTTTTGCGCCCAACTTATGTTACTTTCTGCTCGTTTTGAGTTTGACTCTGTTATTTATTGTAATTTCTGTTCGTTTTGGGTTTCCTTTATTTATCGATGCTGATTTGTGGTAGTTTCGAGCTTGGTAGATTATTTGATTTTATTTTTGCTCATTTTTTGTTTAATGGAGCTCTTTACTTTTCTTTGAAAAACTTATTTTGTGGAAAATTTTTTTTAAAAATAATTTCTGTTCGTTTAATATTGACATAGTCTTTTCAGGGAAAAAGAAAATAACACTTAAAATCTTTTCGTTTTTTAAGACTTTATAGTTTGGCCTGCTATTTGTATGCTAGGGAAAATTTTTCAGCAATTTTTAACAACATACACCCTTTTAAAAATCTGGACACAAATAGTACTGTTTAACTTAGTTTCATACCTGCTCTACTTGACCTGAAATGGAAAACTTGATACCATTCGTAAAAAATCTGTTTACTTTCTTTGATAGCTCGGATACACTTACACTATTTTTATTTGGTGAAATTTTAAAAGCAGAAGTAGCCTCGAAAGTTTGAACATAATACCCTCAGTCGTTCTTGGGATACTGCTGAGATGCCTTATTGAGAATTAGCATTATCACAGTGCATTTTGATTTAATCTTAAGGCAACATTTAGTTTTTAAACATAATGGGGAAATGGGATTTTGGGAGTGGAAGGGGGATTAGTTGCCCTTCCAACCACTTTCGACTATTAAAAAGGGCATCAGCCCTTTCAATTTTCAATCGAATGAGCCCCTTTCGAAGTTCCCACGACAACTCCTTCGATACGAAGTGCCCTGGTCTAAACAACAACAACAACAAAAAATATTACTGATCAGTCTCGACTATTAAAAAGGGCACTAGCCCTTTGAATTTCAAATCAAATGAGCCCTTGTCTGAAGTTTCTACGATAACGCCTTCTATAAAAGAAGGGAAACTATCCCCATTAAGAAGGGAACTAGCCCTTTAAATTTCCAATAGAATGAGCCTGTTTTGAAGTTTCTACGACAACGCCTTCTTAAAAAAACCTTATATACGCCCAGGGCATAACTTAAAACCCTTGCCCTGAGGGTTGTGGGGGAGTGTCCTCCTAAAAAAACTTATTTTCTATCTGGAAATCAACTAGCCTACGCTGAACAAAATGGCTATCTCAAAATTCTGATTGGATGTGTTTTGGGGAATGATGGGCGTGGAGGGCTAGTTGCCCTCCAATCACTTTCAACTATTAAAAAGGACACTAGCCTTTTGAATTCAAAATCGAGTTAGCCTGTTTTGAAGTTTCTACAACAACGTCTTCAATAAAAACCTTATATACCCCCAGGGCATAACTTAAAACCTTTGCCCCGAGGGTTGTGGGGAGTGTCCTGCTCAAAAACATATTTTCTATCTAAAAATATACTACGCTGAACAAAATGGCTATGTCAAAATTTTCATTGGATGTGTTTGGGGGAATGATGGGCGTGAGGGAGGGGCTAGTTCTCCTCAAATTACTTTCGACTATTAAGAAGGGAACTATCCCTTTAAATTTCCAATCGAATAAGCCTGTTTTGAAGTTTCTACGACAACGCCTTCTTATAAAAACCTTATATACCCCCCGGGGCATAACTTAAAACCCTTGCCCTGAGGGTTGTGGGGGAGTGTCCTCTTAAAAAAACATATTTTCTATCTGGAAATCAACTAGCCTACGCTGAAACAAAATAGCTATCTCAAAATTCTGATTGGATGTGTTTGGGGGTTTGATGGGCGTGGGGGGGGGGGCTTGTTGCCCACCGATCACTTTGGACTATTAAAATTGGCACTAGCCACTCCGATTTCCAATCGAATGAGCCCTTTTCGAAGTTTCTACGACAATTCCTTCGATATGAAGTGCCCGGGTATTTAGAAAAAAAAACACATTGTGCCCAAGCGATAGCGCGCGGCCTATGATTAAAATTTTATCCAAAAATGAAGTTACAAATTTAAACATAGGATGGTACCAATCAACGTACAATTATTGATTTACACGTTTTAAAAGCAATTAACCAGGGATTTAAGGGACCGGTACCTCAAATTAAATCTTAATTAGGCCTGGGTACGATTTTGAAAACAATCAGAAATTAAACAAAAAATGAAGCTTATCAACTGAAAACAAGGAACAGATTTGAAACCTATTTGAATAGATTATTCTTTATATGAAGGGGGCTCTCTCCTCCTCAGCTTCTTACTCTTTACTTTGAAGTTTGGCTTTTGTCCAAATTTCTTAAGAAAATTTGCAATTGAAAAAAAAAGACTTTTCAATGCACTAAGGAACTTTTGTTTAATGAGAAAGGTGTTGAGAAGGGGGCAGTCCACCTTTTATACAGAGTAATTCCAATTTGTTTTAAGTTTTAAACTTGCTCCTTACTTTTTTTTAAAAACCTTTTGTATTTGTTTAATTATATTTCATGAAACTGTAAAGTCTTATGAATACAATACTTTTGGTAATACAGAAATAACGATCAATAGTTAAAATATCTCTGTTTGGATTTTGATGGTTATTCAAACAGTTCGTGGTAACGAACTGAAAGTAAGGAGGAAACCGGCTCAATAGTAACTGAACTCTAAAAAACAGAATTTTGATATAAATAAATATATAAAAAAAATTGGTTTATTATGATGATTTCAAATATATAAGTTTCATTATGTTTAATCTTGCCCATCAAAAGCAACGAGCCTGAGAAAATTTTAGTCATAGAATTTTACTAAAAATCACGCCATTAGTTTCAGCGTATCAAAAAACCGTACTGTAGAGTTTTCAAGCTCAAATCTGCAAACTTTGTCTATTTGTATCTATTTCTATAACGTCTATTTTTATCATTTTTTTTGGGTGGGGAGGGAAGGGTGAATTTTCTAATGGAAGGGCTTTGCACATGAAGAATTTTCCATGGAGAGGGAAGTGTCCAAGGGGTGAAATTTTCAGGTGGAATTTTACACTGGATGAATTTGCCAGAATTCCTATACGAAATTTCTTTATAAATCATGCTTTCTCTTTACCGATTCAATTTTATGCGTGGAGATGTTAAACGTAATTGCCCGGGGTAAATTTTCACCAGGATTGAATTGTCCAGAGAATATTTCTGTGGGGAGGGGGATCTTTCTGTGGATGTGGAGCCAGATATCCCGGCCTTATTTAAAAATCGATAAGAAATTCCTGGAAAAAAAATAAATGATAATAAAACACAAAATACGCATCCGTTCAGGTGGAAAATACAGAAATTCCCAGCATTCCGTCTAGGGAGAACATTTCTCATTATAGTGGCTTCATATATCAGCTCATGGGTACTCTTGCAGTGGAGGCAAAACCTGACGGCATATTTTTACCGAAATTGCCCCATAATAAGTTGTTTTCCTCGTTTTTTCTATTATTATACTAACTTTCTTTTGTACTAATAACTGCACTAATTACTAATAAACAAATACATATTTAGGATCACCATAAAAAGCTGATTCTTTGACTTAATGTGATCAATAGTTAGGCTCTTATACTTTTGTTATTGACAAGGATCGTTATTTACTTACCATTCATTGCTAAGAAGAATTTTTTTTTGTTACTCCAACCAACTCATATAGAATAAATGTTTGTGTAAAACTGGAAAGGGAAAACTTAATCACAAATTAGAACTTACATTTTCCTTATTACGGGTCAAGATCTATTGGCAGGCAGCCAACAATGGGGCAACGCACATTTTTTCAATAGTTTTCCCCCCGACTGTGCTCTCTTTTCTTTGGTTTCCTTATAATTACTTTATAGCCCCAAATTTACAGGGGGGCCATGCCCCCCCCTGCCAGCGCCCAAGATCTTCACTAATCTTGATAAAAATAAAGCGACTATGGTTAAGCATTAGGTTAGGTGGAATGGTATTAAAAACTATAGTCAATAACAGAAAATATAAACGTAGCTATATAATTCCACGGCCTCACATCTCTATGCTTATTTGTAAACTGATTTTACTTTCATGTAATAAGTAGAATCAATTAAATTAAATAGTCTGCTAAAATAAAAACAACTTAATACTCCAAATTTTGACATTTGAAAAAACAAAACATTTAGATCTGATAAATAAATACTGGAAGGCCGGGAGATTTTGAAACTTCCCGGACATCATGCAAGACATGGGATAAGAAATTGGTGTAAAAGCCCACAATTGTGTTTGGGAAAAAGACTGTATAAGCTTGAGATAATAGAAAAATTTGGCGTTTCGAAGTTATTATTACATTGTAGAACGATACTTTTGAAACGACCAGTTTGCTTCGATTATTAAGGATTATTTATTTAAGTATTTGTCTGTAAATCATATTGCAGCCATATTCTCATTGTATCCTTTGAGTAATATATACATATAATCAAGAGATAAGCTATATTTTCCTCGTTCAGGACTCAACAGAGTTTTCGCCTAATCATAACTACCTTAGTTTACCCCTCGCTAGTTCGGGCCTACAAAACCAGCAAGTTACGAACTCTGAGTCCGGTCGGTCGAGAGAGTTCAGTTTGATAGCACCAGTTCGATATGCATCCATTTGGACCGATAGATTCAGGGAAAGAGATTTCGATGTTGGGTGAATAGGATCAGTCTCAAAAAGACCTTGGGCACCAAAGAATTATAACTTTTTACACTTAATACCCCTAACCAGAAGATAAGATAAAACAAACAACACATCCTTGAAGAAGCTTTTCTCTTTCCTCAACGAGCTTGAATGCAAAATTTATTTTCCTAAAGTTTTGAATTAGATCTTGTTGGGTATTTGGAAACTCACTTTAATCATTTAACTAGGGCGGGAGTCGTCTGGCTTAAACATAGGTGTCAGTTTATAATAGGCTACAGACAGTGCATTTTCTTTAACAGACTTTCGGCACTTTATTACTTCCATACCACCAGCAATGTTTCCTATGACAGGATTTCCAATAGCGAAGTAAGGAGTCGCTGAAGACAATCAGAAGAGCTATCAGAAGCTCCTCGGCCACACATTGCGCCGTCCTGAAGGCACGATATGTCGAGACGTCCTTGTCTGCGAACCAGCCTCCTCCTGGAAACGTAAACCAGGAGGACAAAAGAAGAATCTGTGGCAAAAATTCAAGGAGGACCTGGAGCCGTTGGGAGGATTCAGGAGACACGGTCGGAGATGGGACAAAGACTGGCTGAAGATCACCGGAGAAGCTGCAGCCGACAGGTCCAAGTGGTCGTCGGAAGTCATCCCAAGATCCTTTGGTGCCGGGCAGGACAGTTCATCGTCTGGTTCCCGCCGACAGTAAAGTAAAGTAAGTTTCACCGAAAACTGTTTATTCTAGAGATTGATATTGATTATTATTGTTACCACTAGTCTTGTTAAATACACTGTGGCTGTTTGCCTGCTAAAAATTGCAATGCTTTTCCTGTATTATCTGCCATCTATTCAGGTAATATATTTATGGAATCGACAAAACCGTGTAAAAACATAAACTGCTTAAAAATTGCCACCGTTTGCCTGTGTCATCATTTTACTGTATTTACTTCTGATTGTACCACCTAGAGTTAAACTTATGTGGAAAACACAGTTTATCAGAAAAAAAATGCTCGCAATGTTCCTATGCTGCACTTTCGACAGAAGTAGTTCCTTTATTTTGGGCCGTATTGGATGACCCAATAGATTCTTCGGTGGCTCTCAAGATACAAAGAAGTCTCAGGTATCATTAGAAATTTATACTCTCTCTGTCATTCACGTAAATAAAAAAATTGAGCTTTTAATAATAAAATTGTTTTTCTGCAGTTTTAGTTTCCAAGTATAAAATTTTTGCATAAGCAACTTTATATTAATAAAGAAATAAAAACATATATTATAAAATATGAAAAAAATACGAATATAAAAAAGAATTTCCATATATATATTCTTTATTCAATCTATTATTATCATATAATATTATTTTTTTCATATAAATATGAAAAACAAATACGAAATAAAATATGAATAAAATATTTTCAGGATTTTGACCCCCTTTAAAATTTATGTCGTGCAGCAAAACATCTTTTAAATAACTACAGCCTGCTGGAGTAGTTCTTTTGCGGAATTAAAAAACGTAAATAAATCTTTCACGTCTGAGGAAGGGAGGGAAGGATCGGAGAGCTGCTTCGGAAACAGTAAGCAGAAAAACGAAATTGTGCCCTTGGAGATTAAAAAAAACATTTATCGTCTTTTAAACTTGGACCAATTTTAAAAAGGTAAATCTGGAAAGAGTTAAAATTTTTCTTAAAGTTCTGACTACCAATATGAGCCAGAAGCACCACATATGGAGAGGGGGATAACCAACCGAATCAATTTTTCAGTTAGGCAAATAAACCAAATGGAAAATATGATATTAATCGATGAAGAACGAAGACAGACGTGTTAGTTGTCTGTATTTGAACTTTGATGGGGTGTTATTAGCTGTATAAAATTAGCTTCATCTGGTAGCAACAAGTAAAAATGTCGGTAAAAATGGCTACTTATTTCACAAGAACCAGTGGTACCTCTTATTCCCTGAGTGTTTTGTTTAGGCAGGTCCTTCCCCAAATTTTTTCTCTCTGAAAATACTTGACCGTAGAGTCAAAGACACGTCTTTGACCCTAACTTATCTACTATTAAAGTTGTAAAACGGACTTAAGAATATGGTTTTCATACAAAAAATATAATGAAAATAGTAGGTAGCAATAAGTAATATTTTGTAGACTACCCATGCTCTTAATTTAGCTGACATAAATATTTGATACTTGCAGCAGGAGCAGATGTTTTCTACCTCACCTGGCATCTGAAATTCATATATTTCATGAGAATTTGTTTAGCCATAAGCCCCCCAAAATGACAGTAACTTAGCTTGCAGTCACACGATTCACACCTACTCCTAGCCAAAGAATTGGCGACAACAGGATTTGAACCTCCGCCCCGATAGACAGGATTGCTTGTCTAGCATGTCATCCACTCAGTCAAGTAAGTGCGAGTAACTATACCTATTTGATAAAGTTTTAAGCATTTTTTACTCTGTTACATGACAAGAATAACAAAACATTTGTAATAATATAATTGATTTGGTGAACGCACATGTATTTAATTTTATTGAGTTTCTTAGAGTTACATTTTCATGTATATATATAATTATATAGTTAGTATCATTCTTGTCTATGCTCTCTTTAAAAGGAAAAACTAAGATAACGAAATTCTGCCTATATAATATGCAGAAAATTAACGTCATGAGGATTTTCTGGCTTAATTTCTCTTTAATGGACGTTTAGTACACAGTATTTTAGTTTTCAATGTCATTGTTATTGCATGACATTGCATGACACATCGGATTAACAATGCTTCTTGACTACTAAGGTCCTTGTGTTGGCCCTGCTATGTGCTGCCACAGTTGGGTTCGATCTCTGGATACCGCATTACAAAGCTGAGTTCAAACCCACTCGGCCACCACAGGACATACTAATTGTATGCCACTGTTATGTTGTTGCATGTAGTCGTATTTAAAATATACGCGTATCGAAGTATTCTGAAAAACCGGAAATTATTATTTTCAATTAAAGAATTAGCCCTTCCCAAATAGAAAAATATATGCCCAATATTTTATACTGCCCAATTTAGTACAATAAAAAAATACCTTTTCAAAATTCTAGAATCTCTGAGACAAGCATTTCTTCATCAACAAAGAAATAGATGGCGCTTAATAGCATGTTTATTCTTTATACTGCCCAATTTAGTACAATAAAAAAATACCTTTTCAAAATTCTAGAATCTCTGAGACAAGCATTTCTTCATCAACAAAGAAATAGATGGCGCTTAATAGCATGTTTTTTCAAAATACGGCAAAATGGGGTAATCAAATAAAACAGCAGTTCAAGTTATAGCAACGATAAATATTGTACGAGTCCTCTAATGGCGCAGCGGAATTTGACCTTTACTTGGTAATATGGGACCCAGATATCGAATGCCCGGTGTAGCAACACATTGCAGGGCCGATACAGGGACCTTAGCAGTCAAGAAGCGTCGTTAATCTGATTATTTTACCTTTTTAAAATAAAACAAGTCAGATTGACCGAGTAATTACGGTGCTAGTCAAAAATATGGGTTGAAAAAGCGAATTATAGTGGAAGCGACTCATAAATTTCGTTTGATATAAATTTTCTGGTTATTATGCAGTGCGAATCTAGCTGGAATAGTGCTTCTCTAGAAGAAGGCATATACAAGAATGCTACCAAATTACTTATAACATTTTCACGTATATTTCTAGCATGATAAGGAAACATTAAAATAAACCAAAAACATTTTTCAGTATAAAATCGCAATAAGTAATTTGAATTCGTTATAAGAATAGATCGTTTTATAAAAACGCATAAAAATTATGAATTTATGGACCTTTATTACGTTTTGCGGGTCGAACAAACATTCCAGTGAGGGGGAGGGGTCGAGCCCCCTACCCGTTCGTTGTGATTTTTGCATCTTTATTACGTTTTACGGGTCGAACAAACATTCCAGTGGGGGGGGGGGGGTTGAACCCCCTTCCCCCTGGATACAGCCTTGTCAATGACTGAAATTAGGTGCTCACTTTTTTATCAGAGAAAGGATGCTAGTTCGATGAATGATTTTAGGAATAGCACAATAAGAAATACAATTCAATGATAGTATTCTCATTTACTTTCCATAAATAAGTTAATAAGAAATAAGAATATGCAAGGACGAATTTAGCTTAATATTAGTTTTCGGGGGAGGCGGATATTTCTCAGAACTGCATTTTTTATTTATTTCAACATTATAGAGTCACGGGAAAACACCTTAAGTCGTAATTTTTTGTAGGGGGAGGGGAGGGGGGCTTAGACTCCAGCTACTGGGAAAGTGTCTGAAAATGTGAAAAAGAGCAAAAAAAAAATTATATTCATATCTGCCGTATAGTCAAAAATAGATAGAGCCCCTAAAAAAAAAAAAAAAAAAAAAAAAAAAAAAAAAAAAAAAAAAAAAAAACGTGAAAACATATTTCACGAATATTTCTAGCATGATAAGGAAACATTAAAATACACCAAAAACATTTTTCAGTATAAAAATCGTTTATTGCTACAAAATGTCTTATTCCAAAAAGAAATAACAAGGAAAACTCACGCACACACTCTGGGAAAGAACCAGGTATCATAAAATCTACTAAAAAATCTAATTTATAAGAGGCACAAGTAACGAGAAAAACAATAGCCAAATCAGTACAAGCATAAGAAAAGATACAAGGGAAAGTTACACCATGATAAATAAGATTAAAAATAAAAATTTTTTATTTATTTTTGTTCAAGATTTTATAAGTAATTCTGACGTCTTGCATATTTTTTCACAGATTATAAAAACAGTGAAATGCCATATAATTATATTTGAAAAATCCCTCTGGCATAGGAAATCTAGACTTTTTGTCGTTTTTCTTATTGCAATGACCAGGGCGACATCCAGGATTTTGTTTGGGGGGAGGGGGGGGGTTTCGCTAAAAAACTTAAAAAAACGCATCAAAATTGTGATTTTATGCATCTTTATTACGTTTACGGGTCAAAAAAATACTCCAGTGAGGGAGACGGATGGGGGGAGGGCCGAGTCCCTTAGCCCCCCCCCTACCGGATACGGCCTTGTCAATGACTGAAATTAGGTGCTCATTTTTTATCAGAGAAAGGATGCTAGTTCGATAAATTATTTTAGGATTAGCACAATAAGAAATACAATTCAATTATAGTATTCTCATTTACTTTCCACAAATAAGTTAATAAGAAATAGGAACCGGCAAGGACGAATTCAGCTCATTATTGGTTTTAGGCGCAGGCAGATATTTCTCAGAACTACTTCTTTTTATTTATTTCAACATTATAGAGTCACGGGGAAACACTAAGTCGTATTTTTTTGTAATGGGGAGGGGGACTTAGACCACAGCTACTGGGAAAGTCTCTGAAAATTTCGAAAAAGAGCAAAAAAATTCATAGCTGCCGTATAGTCAACAATAGCTACAGCATCTATTAAAAAAAAAAAAAAAAAAAAAAAAAAAAAAAAAAAAAAAAAAAAAAAATGGAAGAAGATCATTTTATCCACTAAATAAACTTTGCACAATATATAAATAAATCTCTAGAAATCGAAACAAAACTAAATAACTAAATAAGTTAAAAATTATTAGAAATAAAATATTAAAACAACCCATCACCATAAAAATCTGCTTAATAAAAGCAAATCAAATGCATAGTCACAAAGTTAATATACGCTACCTCGATTTGATAGCAACCGAATTCATAAAATCACAATTAAAAAAAAAACATATTTCACAGCTACTCCTATTTAAAAAAAAGTGTTTCAATGAAAGCTTGGTTATGAATAACTATTGAAAAATTAATTTCACAGCAGGATTAAAAAAATTCGCGTTTCAAACCTTTTTTTTATCGATTTAGAAAAACAAGATAAATGATGTGCAATTAAGCCGTTTTTGCATTGTTATCCTTGTTGATGAAAGTTGACGATAGAAAAATTGAAATTAAACTCTTTCGAAGATGGGTCTAAACATTAAACGTGACTTTTTGATAACCGAGACATCTTGATAATAATTTAAATAATATTATTCTTGTTGAGTCATTTTAAACACCGTTATGTAGGTTGAAATGAAGGACATTTATTTCCCAATTTTACCAAATATAACCATGGAGCAGTACTACCGATATTCCATGATATATAGCGATACCGATACTCCACTGATACTGATATTACGATGAACTTCAAAAATAAAAATTAATTCACTACCTTTCATGTCCAAAAGAATAATATGAATTAATA
The DNA here is from genome assembly GCA_029168905.1 of Artemia sp. Kazakhstan ARC1039. Taxonomy (NCBI): domain Eukaryota; kingdom Metazoa; phylum Arthropoda; class Branchiopoda; order Anostraca; family Artemiidae; genus Artemia; species Artemia sp. Kazakhstan ARC1039. The sequence continues at coordinate 7,286 of JAQQPU010013345.1, read as the reverse complement.
AAATCTGGAACATCCATAGATCTGCATTTTAAAATTAATAAAATAACTATGAAATAAATGAAAAAGATACGAATCTTAATGTTACAGTTTTATCTTAACACCATTTTTCTTTTGAATATATGACTTCATATGTATTTACTTTTCGGAATAAAATTTAAGAAATAAAATTTGAATCTTCGGAAAGTCAATCAAAATCTTTTTCAATACAGGTCAACTAATAAAAACCACAGACTAAAAAAAAAGAACTCATCAGCATTGGTCTATATACAAATCCTCTTAACTATAAAAGTAAATAATATTTGATAAAGAATCAATAAAAATGGTTCAAATGAACCAATTCCAGTTTAAATAAATCATAAGAAAAAAAAAAAAAATCAGAATTAGGAATGCATCTAAACTAGGCTAAGGATAGAATTTAAAGGATTCAAACTAAAAATCTTTAGATGCATTTTCCTCTTTTCAATTTTAATTGCTTAAATACATTAATTTGTCTTAAAAACCCGAAGTAATACAATAAGAACAAGAACAAAGTTCATTTAAATTAACAAGTTCTTATTCATATCTGATTATTTAAGAAATTCAGAAATAAAGTAACTTTTAATTTAAAATGAAGAAGATTATACTCATTCTTTATTGTTTTTTTGTATTGCTGATGGCGAGCAAAGCTCACCAGACAGCAGACAGCAAAACAGCAGACAGCAAAATAACAGGTTAGCTGTTAGACTAACAGCAAATAATGTTGTCTTAAAAAACAAGGTTTTCTTCAAATATAGTTTTCTTTTTCAGCAACAGTGGTCATGGAGACCTCCTGTGACTCATTAACTTTCTTGTTATGGAAAAAAGGGTTTATAAACTATTTGTACAGGGAATTAACAAAGAAATTAAGCAACTTTGCATACACAGTTATTATTTATCCCTATTTACCAGCCCTTTAACTCTGTTGAAACAAGGATTGACAGGCCTACAAATAAATAGATTTTTTTTCGAACGTCACATAACGTTTAATAGCTGGGTTACCATGACTGGCTCAAAGAATATGGGAAACTTATAAGGGTGAGTACTGATGCTAGCGTAAAAAAATGATCAGCGGCATCTAGCGTTTGACAATGCGCCATTTTTTTCCGGTGTAATAATAAGAATAAATAATTTAATTAGCAAAATTGGTAAAATTAAGTAGTAATAAGTGTCTGATCTTAGCTCGTGACAAAAAAAAAAGACTCCGAAGCTTGAAAAACCAAGTGCTACCAAATGTTAGATTGCGTTGATACTTTTTTGTCGAAACTAGCGCCAGTTTCCACTCTTATTAGTTACCGATAATTTTTGGACTAGCTATTAGAAACAAACAAAACTGTTGATTGCTGTATCATAATATTTTCTTGTTTTGTACCCTTTTTAGGCAAATAAAACTGTTACATTTGAAAAACAAATCGATATGCAAAACCTTTCAAAAACACCGTCAAAAATAGGCATACAACTGAAGTTCTATACATGAATTTGGTTATCTTCACTGCTGTCCTCACTATCTAAAGGCATCTCTGAAAGGGTATCATGGCTTCTTCTCAAATGAAGCATACTTGGCATTCTATGGTAATGAGGTCGCACTTCTGTCATTGGCCGGTTATGGTCAAGTACATCGTATTCTTCTTCCTCTTCTTCTTCTGCCACTAAAAATAGGGAAAATATTCGTGTATTGACTGACATCATAAACATTTTTGAAATAAAACATTTGACATATATTGCTTACACTTATTTTTTTGACAATATTAGGAAATCAAACGGACGTAAAAATTAAGATATTTGATTACCTGTCAGCTACCCAGCGCTTTCAACTCTTATTACAAAGTAAACTTAAGAGAATTGACAGAGGTCTGACCGGCTCAGCGTAAAGAAAAGAGCCCACAAGCAACACTTTGCTTTTAAGTAAAGTCTATGCGGCCAAATGCAGTCTGTATTTAATTCATGTAAATATTTCATTCTATATAGACTATCTTCTTCAAAATGTATATATAAATATTTTCTTTTTCACAAAACAGTTTAAAACCCACCATGGGATTCACAATGATTTTATTTCTGTGTTCATGTCGTACCCTTAACTAAATTACTTTGTTTCCTCCTTGTACTATTCATTTGAAAATCTAATAAAATTTAGATGTTTAAACAAAAAGAAAAGAATAAGAAGAAAAAAGGGGAAAAAACTTCTGCCTGTCCTTAGTTTTCTGAATAAATCTTATACCATGACAATTTTCATCAAAATCTTTTGTCCAGAATTTTAAGCACAATTATTTTTGTGATCAGTAGCTTTGAAGAAACATTTAAGCTTTCATTACAATTTCAAAATTTTAAATTATAATACCATTTGCCAGTAAAAAAGAAGACACGATTAATGACAAAACACGATTAAAAGCTGTGTTGAAAACATGCAAAGTGTGAAAAGCTACTGTAGATGCAATTATATCATGCATAAGAAACAACAAAAACCGAGAATAGATACAATCCTTATTCCGTACTGTACCTAGTATAGTTTTATTGGCAATAGATTTCCCCGAATTGCTGGTCATAAATTACTCACTTCTTTTATTTCATCAATAATTTACAATCAATACATCAATAATAATTTACATCACATTATGTTACATCACATCAATAATAATTTACATCATATCAATAATAATTTACATCACAATAATAATTACAATTATTACATCAATAACTAACATCAATAATTTTATACAGAACACTCAAATCAGGTCTCTCCCAAAGCATCCACAAGTAACCGTCGAAGTCGGACGAAGAAGGTGGCGATACTAGGATCACATGACTTAAATGAGACAAGGAAGACTTCCTTGCGATGTTTAGTGCTGAACTCCTCCGGGACACCAGAAGAGTGTTAGACAACGAACCACGATTGGTCGTTCACTTGATGATAAGTCTAGAGCTCTATGGTCGTCCTTAAACGAGCCGTGGTCTCTGGTTCAGGATCTTCCAACGCGGAGGTCAACCGTTGCTGCCGTAAACACCACTGTGTGTCGGACGAACTAACTCTAAGTTAGGATGTTTCTTTCATATAATATTCTCTGGAGAAAAATTGCTTCCTCTGTTATTTTACCGTAAGAGCCAAACTCAAAAGCATCACAAAATTTGTCTCATTTGAGATACATTTAACCATGGAAATACAGAAGGGTTCTGCAGTGGCAAGCATATTTCTTGTGGTTCCTCTATTCTAATCTTCGTTCAAAGACTTATCAACCCATAGTTCTAATCTTTTTTCAAATTTTGAAAGGAAGAAATGACTCAAAAAATTGTTAAAAATTAATATATTTAAGCATTGGTGACCTAATGATCTATACACCCCAAAAGGAAGCTAGAATAGAAAAGGTTACACCTTCCTTTAGTATGGGAACCAAGGCCATCCCATCAATTTTGTCTGTTCGAGTCGTAAAAACGTAACAAAACTGTATGCAGTTTTGATTATTTAAGCACAATTATTTTGTGATCAGTAGCTTTGAAGAAACATTTAAGCTTTCATTACAATTTCAAAATTTTAAATTATAATACCATTTGCCAGTAAAAAAGAAGACACGAAACAAAACTGTATGCAAACAAATTTCTGATGAGTTTTTAAAAGTTTTTTTCGTAGCCCACCCCCCTCTCCAAAACAAAATCCTGGATATGGATGGGAACCGATATTTTTTTAGTATATGACAACTGAATTGTCAAAAACTTTTCAACAGGGATTTTCCAGGTTCCAACTTGAAGGAATTGACTCCTCATTGCTATATGGATTCATTGTAAAGACTTTGTTAGCCCCTCATAACATCATTTATCCCCTCGAAACATCGCTTTAATAATTAAAATCGAGAAGGAAAATTATTTTTCCTATTTGGTAATGGGTGAAGAGAAAAAAGAATGGATGTGAAGAATGTAAGAATGTATATGAAAAATTGCTTCCTCTGTTGTTTTACCGTAAGAGCCACCTGTGTAACTAATTGGTCACTTCATAAAGCTGCCTCGAACAGTGTAGGATAGTAAACTTTTGGGTTCCGCCCGAAAACCAATTGAATTTAAATTCCTGCAACAAGGCATAACATTCGTATTTAAATCAACACTCTTGCGATCTTGATGTGGTTCTATCTATACAAAAAGCAAAGACCTTGTTTATCTCTACTATGGCAAAGTAAATCTGGTTTCTTCGACATCAGAAACACTACTGGCTAGATTACAAAACATTTTTGGGCAAAAACTGTCTTTTGGTGCCAATTGAGAACTCAAAAGCATCACAAAATTTGTCTCATTTGAGATACATTTAACCATGGAAATACAGAAGGGTTCTGCAGTAGGAAGCATATTTTTTGTGGTTCCTCTATTCTAATCTTCGTTCAAAGACTTATAAACCCATAGTCCTAATCTTTTTTCAAACTTCTAAAGGAAGTAAAAACATATTATGTAAAAACATAACAAAACTGTATACAAACAAATTTCTGATGAGTTTTTAAAAGTTTTTTTCGTGGCCCCCCCCCTCTCCCAAACAAAATCCTGGATATGAATGGGAACCCATATTAGTATATGTCAACTGAATTGTTAACAAATTTCCAACAGGCATTTTGCAGGTTCCAACACGAAGGAATTGACTCCTCGTTGCTATATGGATTCATTGCAAAAACTTTGTTAGCCCATCGTAACATCATTTATCCCCTCGAAACATCACTTTAATAATTAAAATCGAGAAGGAAAATTATTTTTCCCTATTTCGTAATGGGTGAAGAGGAAAAAGAATTGATGTGAAGAATGTATATTCACCTCTAATATTCAAATTATACCAAATGAAAAAAAGAAAACTAGGAGACATCTTGGAATATTAAAGTGGAAACTTCCTTGGATATACCTTTGTTAAGAAATGGAATTGGCTTCAATTTAAATATGACAAGTCCCGCAGAGAAAAAGGAAACTGAAAAGGAAAAGTTTTGACTTTATAAAGACGTCTATCCAAGAGAAAGTGTGAATGTGTATTAATTAGGAGAAATTCCTTAAAATTCTCCCGGGGACAATCTCAGAAATGACCATGTTTGTAACAAGGGGAAAAGAGAAAAGTTGAATGGATTATTATTCGAGTTCAAAGTTTATTTAGCTCCCTTCTTTTCACTTTTTATTGAAGTATACAGTTCTACTTCAATTCAATTTATTCGTTATTACCCAAAGTTAAGCACAATCTCCTGGCATTGCATAGCAATTTCTTTCTTTTGATCTGTTCCCAATTGCTGTGCCATCTTCACACCTATCTCGCAATACATGCAAACTACGCCAGCCATTGATAATTTCAGAGATATCCCGTTTTTCTCTAAGAAATAGCGTGGTTGCTGCATGGAACCGTTATGAGCTTTTGATTTTGATTTGTCGTTAGGAGTTTCAAAAAATAAGTTAAAGTCCTTCCTTTTGGATGTTTATTAGTTATTTTACTAATTTACTAATTATTATTATTATTAATTTGATGTTTTTTGTTTTTGGGCCTTTTTCTCGGGGCTTCAGTTTCCTTCCGTTGTCCCATTGCTTGTTGAAAAAAAAATAAAAAAATAAAATGAAAAAAAGTCTTCGTGTTTATCGTCGGGTGGGATGTCTGCTGTGGCGTGGTGAGTAATTAATTTTATATCTATTATTTTTTTTCTTCCTTCTTTCTTTGATTAATTATCCATAGGTTTCGTTATTTATTACTTTAGTTGTTTTATCTGTGCAAAACGAGCTTGTCTCTCTGCCACATATTGGTATACTAAGTATGTTATGCATATATGATTGGAAAATAAATGAACCTGAACCTACTGTTGTAAGTTAACCAACACTTTTGAATTCAAAACTGTTTGCTGCTGGTTCAGCCCTAACACACTGACAATAATACTGTAGTATTTTTAATGATATATTTGTAAATTCACTCCTTACTCCCTTCCAAGAGGTTCATACTTCCTTTAGAATTTCCTCCATTATCTCTTCCTATCCCATTCAAGGACGTC
>JAQQPU010013344.1:13676-24477 GCA_029168905.1 Artemia sp. Kazakhstan ARC1039 | reverse complement strand
AATCCTTCCAGTTAAGGCACAATGCCATTGGAGGGGAATGACCTTTCGAATCCTGCGGGGTCAAGAACTATAGAAAAAGAAAAAGAAAATAAGGTGTTTTGAGCAAAAAATGAAACGCTGAAAAAAGAAAAATGTCTTGATGCTTTTCGGCCAAAAATTTCAAAATTTTGTTATCTGGCAGTGATGGATGCACCGTCCATGTGTAAGACACGCTGACCTTACATCAAGTGTGTGCCACCATGAAGTTAACGAAAAAAAGAAACGCTTTGTGGGTTTCGGGCGAAAAAAAAGTATTACGTGACAGTGCTGCATAATCATCGCGTAAGGTGTGAGCTGTCGTTACGTTAAAATCTGGGGTTCCCCCAGGGGTTCCTGTGGTAGGGTTAAGTAAAATTGTTTCAAGCATATTAGACCTGTCCGTTTGAAACGGGGTGTGTTGTGACATCAATGGAGTCCAGAGGGTGGTGTTTCCTTTAATAGAACTTGAGACTGTGTTGTACAGGTACGAGGGGTTAAGCGCTCCCCTTATTTATATCCCTGTTACCCCCACCACATTTCAGGTAATTGAAACACCTGGGAATTTCACCTAGAAATAGGGCATGTCCTGGAAATCCTGGAAGGGCTGTCTTTGAATCACAGAAACACAAAGAGGTGTGTCGAATGACGAAACATAAGCTTGAAATCCAATGCTAATTTTCTATGCTAACTGGCCTATTATCCTGACCACACTTTAAGTAATTATATCGAGTCATAGCATCTGGGAATCTTGCCAACTGTGTTCCCTTTCACAGAACCGGTAACCGCATTGCGTAGGTGTAATGGCTTGAGGGGTTAGTAGCTCCACTTATCTGACCCTTTCATAGCGAATGTGTGTCTCGTGATGTAACATGTGCATGAAATCCAATGCTAATTTCCCTACTATCCTGACCAAACTTCAAGTAATTATATTATGTCATAGCATCCGGGAATTTTACCAGACGAGAATGCCTTAGTACTTGTTTTTTTGGCTTCTTTTCTGTTCAAGCTAGTGGGATCATCATGACCAAAACCTACCAGTACGCTTTCAACGGAATTCTGGAATTCTGGCTCCGTAGCCGGAATTCCATGTTTTTTTCCTACCTGTGTCATGTCGTCAGAGAGCTTGTCACAGAAACTCAATGGGGGTTTGTCAAATGACGAAATCTTGCCTAGAAGCAAATCCTAGAAACTTGCCTTGAAATCTTGCCTAGAAACAGGGCTCCCTTAGGAATCCTATGCTAATTTCCATAAGGATATCCTTCAAAATTGAATACTAATTTCCATATCTGTGCCGTGACGCCAGAGCGCTCCGACAGAAACAGCTGACCGCATTGTAGAGGAGCAAGGGGCTAGAAGCTACTCTTGTTAATTTCCCTGTGTTTGTTTCCATATGGGCTTCATTGAAGTGCCTGTGAGGATACTACTAACGTAGCGGTAGCTGTCACCCCTCTCTCCCTCAATCTTATTTGTCTACGTTCAATTTTAACTATCTTACAGTAAAACTTGAATATTGGTCATAGGCCCCGAAAAGGACACCCCTCAAATTGTTTCTTGCGGAGGGGCTAGGTCTGAAACATCAAGATATAATTTTAATGTAAGCGCTTTCAAATTTTTGAGGGAGTTTTTTTTTAATTATTTTAATAGGAAACACATCCTATCACTTCCCTTCTGTTCGGACAAGCATATTAAGATACTCTTTTAAATGTTACACTTCGAATTTTCAAAGGCAACGCTATATCGTTGCCTATAGTAAAGGCCATACGGCTCCAATATTTTATTTTTTTCCCCAGAGGCACTTCATGCCGAAGGGGTCGTCGCATAAACTTCGGATTTGGTTCATTCGATTGAAAATTGGAAGCTATAGTGCCCTTCTTAAGAGTCAAAAGTCATCGGAGGGCAACAAGCCCCCTCCCCCCACACCCTTTTCCCCCAAATGCATCCGCTAAAAATTTAGAGATAGCCGTTTTGTTAAAAAGAGTTCAAAAATCATGTAACAGAAACTCATGTGTCGACAAAACCCCCCAGGGCCCGGGGAGAAGGCGTTGTAAGTTATGTCCTGGAAGCGTATAATATTCTTGTGGAAGAAATGCTCGTATAAACTTCAGAGGGGACACTTTTGATTGGAAACTGAAATCTCCAGTTCACTTTTTAAGAGTCAAAAGAGATCTGGAGCAACTAAACCCCCTCCTCTTTATGCCCCTTTTTCCCAAATGCATCTGATAAAAATTTCGAAATAGTCATTCTGTTAAAAATAGTTCAAAGATCCTATAACAAAACCTCCAGTTTTGACCCTCCCCCCTCCCCAGGGCAAGGGGCAGGCGTTTTAAGTTTTACCCTGGGGGCATATATGGCTCTTATGGAAGATATGCTCGTATAAACTTCAAAGAGGGCTCATTTGATTGGAAAATAAAATTTTATTTCACTTTTTAAGAGTCAAAAGAAATCGGTGGGCAACTGCCCCACCCCTACTCCATGCCCTTCGTTCCTCAAACCCGTCCAATAAGAACTTTGAGATAGCCATTTTGTTAAAAATGGTTCAAAGATCATATAAAGAAAGCTCTGGGGTCAACACAACCCCTCAGGGCCCGAGGTCAGGCGTTGTAAGTTATGCCCTGTGGACATATCTGTTTCTTATGGAAGAGATGCTTGTAAAAACCTCAGAGAGGGCTCATTTAATTGGAAATTGAATGTTTTAGTTCTGTTTTTAAGAGTCAAAAGAAATCCGAGGGAAACTAACCCCCTCACCACGCCCCCTTTTCCCAAAATGAATCGGATAAGACTTTGAGATAGCCATTTTGTTAAAAGTACTTCGAAGGTCAGATAACGGATACTCAGGTGTCGACACAATCCCCCAGGGCACGGGGGCAGGCGTTGTAAAATGTGCCCATGGAGCATATATGGTTCTTATGAAAGGGATGCTCGTATAAACTTCAGAGAGTGCTCATTTGATTGGAAGTTGAAAGTTCTAGTTTACTTTTTAAGAGTAAAAAAAGATCGGAAGATAACTAGCCCCCCCCCCCCTCTCTCCACGCCCGATTTTCCTTAAACCCATCTGATACAAATTTAGAGATAGCCATTTTTTTAATATTTTAAAGATCATATAACAAAAACTCTGGTCAACGCGAACCTCCAAAGCCGTTGGGCAGGCCTTGTAAATTATACCCTGGGGGCATATATGGTTCTTATGGAAGGAATGCTCGTAAAAACTTCAGAGAGGTTTCATTTGATTGGAAATTGAAAGTTTTAGTTCTGTTTTTGAGAGTCAAAAGAGATTGTGATTGGAGGGCAACAAGGTCCCCCGCACCCCTTTTTCCCCAAATGCATCCCATAAAAATTTTGAGATACACATTTTGTTAAAAATAGTTCAAAGGTCAGATAACAAAAAATAAGGTATCGACACTAACCCCCAGGGCTCAGGAGTAGGCATTGTTAGTTTGGGCATATATGGTTCTTATTGCAGAGATTCTCGTATAAACTTCAGAGACGGGTCTATTTGATTGGAAATTTTAAAGTTCTAGTTCACTTTTTAATAATCAAAAGAGATCAGAGGGCAACTAGCCTCCCCCCTCTCTACGTCCTTTTTTCCTCAAACCCGTCCGATAAGAACTTTGAGATAGTCATTTTTTAAATGGTTCAAAGATCATACAACGAAAACTCCGGGATCACCACAACCCCCAGGGCCCGAGGGCAGGCGTTGTAAGCTATGACCTGGGGGCATATATGGTTCTTATGGAAGAAAAGCTCGCAAAAACTTCACAGAGGGTTCATTTGATTGAAAATTGAAAGTTTTAGTTCAATTTAAGAGTCAAATGAGATCCGAGTGCAGCTAGCCGCCTCTCGACGCACCTTTTTCCCCAAATGCATCCGACAAAATTTTGAGATAGCCATTTTGTTAAAAATAGTTCAAAGGTCAGATAACAGAAACTCAGGTGTTGAACAATCCCCAAGGACCTGGGGGCAGGCGTTGTAATTACTGCTCTGGGGGCAAATATGGTTCTTATGAAAGGTATGCTCGTATAAACTTCAGAGAGGGCATATTTGATTGAAAATTGAAAGTTCTAGTTCACTTTTTAAGAGTAAAAAGAGATCTAAGGGCAACTAGCCCCCCACGCCCTTTTTTCCCAAACACATCCGATAAAAATGTTGAAATAACCCTTTTGTTAAAAATAGTTCAATGATCATATAACAAAAACTCCAGTGTCAATACAACACCCCAGGGCCCGGGGAGAGGCGTTGTAAGTTAAGCCCTAGGGGCATATATGGTTCTTATGGAAGGGATGCTCGTATAAACTTCAGAGAGTGCTCGTTTGACTGAAGATTGAAAGTTCTAGTTTACTTTTTAAGAACCAAACGAGATTGAACGGCAACTAGTCCCCCCCCCCTTTCCACGCCCTTTTTTCCTAAAACCCATCCGATACAAATTTCGAGATCGCCATTTTTTAAATAGTTCAAAGATCATATAACGAAAATTCTGGAGTCAACACGACCTTCCAGGGCCCAGGAGGCAGGTATTGTAAGTTAAGCCTTGGGGGAATTCTTATGGAAGGGATGCTCGTAAAAAATTCATTTGATTGGAAATTGAAAGTTCTATTTCAGTTTTGGTGAGTCAAAAGAGATTGGAGGGCAACTAGATCCCCCAAGCCCCTTTTTCCCCGAATGCTTCCGATAACAATTTTGAGATAGCTATTTTGTTAAAAATACTTCAAAGGTCATATAACCAAAAATCAGGTGTCGATATAAACCCCCTGGGCCCAGGAGCAGGCGTCGTAATTCATGCCCTGGAGGCATATATGGTTCTTATAGAAGGGGTGCTTATATAAACTTCAGAGAGGGCTCATTTGATCGGAAACTGAAAGTCCCAGTTCACTTTTTAAAAGTCAAAAGAGATCCGAGGCACGCCCTTTTTTCCAAACCCATCCGATAAAAATTTTGAGATAACCATTTAGTTAAAAATAATTCAAAGGTCATAAGAAAAAGTCAGGTGTCGACAAAACTCCCAGTGCCCGGGGGTAGGCGTAATAAGTTAATACACTGGGGGCATATATGGCTCTTATGGAAGGGATGCTCGTATAAAGTTTGGAGAGGGATCATTTGATTGGCAATTGAGAGTTCTAGTTTACTTTTTAAGAGTCAAAAGAGATCTGAGGGCAACAGTAGATATGGCATTCTGGATTTGCTTGCCTTATGTTCCCTGGCACCTTTCCAGGGTAGATGTCAAGGCTATCATCTTGGGCACTTTTGAGGTTGAACTAACTTTATCAAGGCTATTCCCTAAGGCACTCTTGTGAACTTTTGCATAATATGGTTTTGAGCATTAGTTGCGCAATGGTGGAAGCGCTGTCCTAGAGTGTCCTAGGGAGTGCTATTGAGTCACTGAACTTTTACATAACAGATTTCTTTGGCCTTGAGTACGGACACTAATAGTCTTGTAAGATTTTGTAATGTCACAAGTTCAACTGTGTTCAGTTAGAAAACAACTATGTCAAGCAAAAGGACTAGCGAAGCTGATGATAGTGCATCACTTATTCATGTACTATCAATATGTTTTATCTGTCAATACGCTCTAGTTTTATTAAGATTCCACCACTTTATTAAAAAAAACTATTCCAAATCAACATAGCCTCACCGTCGAAATTTACATCACAGCTCAAAAGTATTTCGTATTTTATTTCGTTTATTACTTAAAAGCTAAAAAATAACTGCATTTAAGCTAGGTTCATTTAGGTTCACTTAGCGTGGCACACCACGCTAAGTGAACTGAAATGAACCTAACTTGAATGCAGCTATTTTAAAAAAAAGGTATGATTTAGGTTGGCTTCAGGTACCGGGTTCAAGGTACAAAATCCGTTGTGTTGCCATCTATATCTAAATTTAAATAGATGGCAGCACTTGGGTTAGTAAAAAACAATATTGCCATTTATGACTATAAATGAATAGATGTCGGCAACTAAAATATTTAAAGTGCGCCTGGTAGTAGTATCTATGTCTGATAATTCCTGTTCTTTCAACTGTGACTTTTGAGTAGATATTCTAAATGATGGAGTTGCTGGCGTACCCTAAAAATATTGGACAAATAGCAAAGTAATTCAATGAAATATTTTATTGAAATAATGGCACATACAATACTACATGTTGTTGATATCATAATAAAAAATGTGAATGCTTTGAATCCGCTCCAAAAACAATAATTCCATTCAGTTCAATCATTTATTACCCACAACTACAAGAGAACAAGTAGTACAAGTAGAGTAAAACATAATAATAAAAAAGAAAAAAAAATAAAAACAACAAAACATCAACAAACACTAGTAATGAATTTAAACTAAGAAAAAACTGTAAAAGACCATGGTCAGGGCTAATATTACAAAATGCATCTGAAGAAAGCTTTTTGTGTAGGTCACCGAGCCTTTGACTTACATCCGTAACATAGAAATTTTTAACTAGATACCAATTTCTAGTCCATGGCGGCAGAGAAAGAATAAATTTGCAAAAATTGAATTATGTAACTTTAATCTTTTTCAAATCCTTTAGCTAAAGAACAGAATGAACACCCGAAAAACAAAGTACAGAATGATCAGAAAAAGTCGAGAATAAGTACCCGAGAGCTCTTTTGTTATATTTTCCACGGTTTGCTACAATTTTTGAATAACTGAACTGATTTTGAATAACTGAAGCCACCGAAAGGAAGAGACAGAAAGTACAGAAAATTCATTACATACCAGAGGAGTAGACGAAGGCAGATTATAAGATAAGAATTCACACTTGTCAAGATTCAGGGATTGACCAATATTTAGGAAAGACTGAGAAACTAAAGAAACCATCGCAGAACGAGCAGATTTAGTACGACGTATCAACAGAATGTCATCAGCATAGGCAATGTAAGAAATATCAGTAAAACCAGAAAATAAGTGCCTGAGATCTTTTCCAGAACAGTAGAAATACAAATTTTGAAAAGGGTTGGTGATAAAACACCTCTCTGCCTTACGCCTAGAAGCACTTTAATAGTTGTTTCTGGAGAAAATTTCAGGCGGAGGTAAGAATTATAATACCAAAATCGTAGAAGATAAGTAACCAAAAAATTAGCACCAGAAGAAGCCAAAGAAAAGAAAAGCTGGTTATGAACAACAGAAACAAAAACCTTTGAAAGATCAAATGTACAGAGATATACGCCTTTACGTTTAGAAGAATTAGAAAGTAGAATAGAAGAAAGTACACGATGTGCATGTTGGCACCCCACACCAGATCTGAAACCAAGTTGATTTGCACCAAAGAAAGAAATATTTTGAATTAAACTAGGTAAAAGAATATATTCGAAGACCGTGCTAATTATTGCAAGAAACAGAAACTGGGCGGAAAGAAGAGCAATCTGTTGGCGGTTTAGCTCTTTTTAAAATTGAAGTCACGCTGCCACACAAAAAGCTTACCTGGACGACCGAAGACGCCAAGCACTATTGAAACAAAAGCGCAAGATGTGACACAAGTTCAGCACATTGGGGAATTAGATGCTTTTGAGAGATACCATCAGCATCAATAGATTTCTACTTAAGATGATTCAAAGCATTCAAAACTTCAAAACGTGATATAGGCAGAACAAAGCGCTAACTTGGAAATCTAGGGACAATTTTAACAAACGCTTAGCCAAACTTTCTATGAACAGAATAATTTAAAACGGAGAATATCTTCGAATAATGTGCATGCCAAAATCTTGGTGGAATAGCATCACAACTTACATCAGAATCGTCTGTTTTAATTGAATTAATTACTTTCCTCCATTCTTTAGGCGCAGATGGAAAATCAAGCCCACGGTATCGGACACTTCTTAGATACTTTTTAAATTCTAATTTAGTTTTCTGTTTAATAAGAAAAACATTACCAGACTTAGGCCAACCACATTCTGTCCAAACTTTTAGCCAAAATTTAGCTTTATTTTTACAGGCCTTAAGGTTAGGGTCAAGTGACCAAAGAGGCTTTTGAGTATTCTTTCGGACTCGCTTTACTGGGACAAAAATTTTTTCCCCTTGTTTCATAGGGGAGAGGATAAAATGATAATATCGGTCTATTTCATATTTAGCATAAATAAAATTCTGGCTACGCTGAAAAAGCTGATACTGAACATAATTCGTACTTAGAAGTGAAGCCAATGTTGTAAGATAAACATAAAAATTCCCATTATTCCAATCAAGCTTACAAAACCATTTAGAACGTACACCACGACTCTTAGATATACTCCCAGAAAAAAAAACAGGCTTTGATAAACAAAAAGACAGCGGAAGGTGATCAAGATCTTGCTCGTCGCAATGAACCGTAACTGGTGAGCAGACAAGAGCTGTAGAACAAATAACGTGATCAATGTCTGATTTACTACCTGAATGGTGAATATACGTATAATCATGGTACTTCCGAACAATTTTATAAGCCGGGAGAGAATCAAGAAGCTGACCATTCCTTACATTATCAGAAACCAGATCGGTATTAAAATCACCAGCATTAACAAAATGCAACTCATGATCCGATTTCTTTTGAATTAAAGTTTTAATTCCATTACAAGCACAAGAGAAATTCTGAAGTAGACGAATGGAACGATCATTATATGGCAGATACAAATTAATTAATACAATATTACCAAGACACACAGCAAGAAAATTGTCATCTGATTGGAAAAGCACAGGACTCGCACCAGAAATATTTTTCTTAAAAACACAAGCTAAGCCGCCAGAAGGACGGCCACGCGTGATTTTAGCTGGACGCACAAAAACAACGTGATCACTACTTCGTCTCAGAAAATTTTCGCTAAAGCCGGTCAGTAAATGTTCTTGGAGACAAACAACGTCGTAATTAACATACAGATCTTCAATAAAAAAGTCCTTGCCTCTCTTTCCATTAATATTAAATGAGAATATACTTATGTCCGGATTCATTTCTGAGAATATACCTTATCAGTGATCTTCTTAATCACAGGGCATCGTAGCCCGTAAGAAGGATGAGATCCTCCACAATTGGCCCATTTCGGTGATTCCGTACAACGATCACTGTTCGTAGATAAATGCGGTCCAGCACAACGAGTTCACTTAGGAGCGCTACTAGTACATGCACTTTCCAAGTACCCAGAGGAACGACACTTGCAGCAACACTTTGGCAATTGCTTGAACTCAAAAACACGGAAGTTTTCATACCCAATCTTCACACCGTTTCACAGAAATGATCCTTTGGTAATCGCGTCTGCAAACTCAAGCTTAACCGGTTTGCTTGTTCCAAATCGAGTAGACCCGAGTATACCGAACTGGTTCCGTAGCATTTCAAGGTCAAAATCAGACGTGACTTCTCGAATAACACTAGTATATTTTGTAGATAAAACTTTCACACTTTTCAAAAATCTTCAGCTGCAGATTTCTCTCAATATTCACTGTCCACTCCTTTTTACTCGATTGCACACTTGATACCAGCTGATCACCAGAAATTGAGTCTATTACTGATTTTCGCTAAAGCGGTTCACCATGCTCAAGTGGGGGATCGGAGATCAAAATTGTAGTAGGCGTATCACACGCAGCAGGTTGGCTAATCACAGGTAATTCAGGAAAATTCAGATTGTACGAATCAATCTTGGCAGAAACTAGTGAAATCACTTGCTCAAGGCTCGTAAGCTTGGCTATAACATGTGTAAACGCTGTTGCAGAGATAACAGGAACTTCTGTTGGTCTTTTGATGACTAAAGAGGGGAGCTGTTCTCCATCGGCATCACATTTCTTCATAAAGTCCATAATATCTTGCAGGTGACTGTGAATTGCATTTGCGCCCCTTCTGACAGGGAGATCATCTTCATTCACACAACTCCATAGCTTTTCTTTCTCCAATTTAACAGTTTCCAAAACTTTAAAAAAGTCCACTCCTTTCCGTAAAATAACGGCTTCATCAACACCACTTAAATTGTCCTGTACAAAGTTCAATAGCGGTGAATACATAAACTCGGAAACGCTCATCTCATTATAAATTCACTTCAAAGCAACAATTTAAACCAACACACGCCGAGTATACGTAATGGTCAGGTGACGAGCGCTGAATAATATTAAATTAAGTTCATAAAAAATAAACTTGCCACACAGGTTTGTTTATAATTCAGGAGAAAGCTATTTTTTCGTCTGCTTTGAAATAATCCTTTTCAATAGATTTGATTCTAAAACAGGTCTTTTCACCATGAACTCTGAATAAATACGTGTTTCATCGTGTTCTATCTTGACTCTTAACGTTCACTGGTGCTTTGCTTTTCGTTGAATTGTGTTTAATTTCCTTGTCGATATTATGCTAATGCCATTTTTATTTTACTTGCGATTCTGTTATCTATTACAACACTATTTTTACACAGGTAACAGTTTCGACACGCAGACAGGATATGGCTTACAATATCGGTGGAGCGATAGACTCTTCTTTTTCCCTTTTTCTTCGGTTGAATGTTAATATCAGAAAGATGGCGAAAGGATCTATCAACAGGTAATGTGTTACAAGAAACACAAGTCAGAAATTGCCCCTCGTCATCAACTATTAGTTTCAGGCTTGTGTTCTCTTTGAGCGCCACCATCTCTGGAAATGTTACTCTCGCATATCCGCCATCAAGTGTTGAATACTAAATTTAGAGTTTACAGGAAAATATACTAAACAGATAATTCTTGCAACTACTTATCGAATAGATGTCAATGTGTTGTTTTGCAATTAAACAAAAAAGCATATATATTTCGACGATTTCTCTCTCTCTCTCTCTCTCTCTCTCTCTCTCTCTCTCTCTCTCTCT
>JAQQPU010013344.1:1239-13666 GCA_029168905.1 Artemia sp. Kazakhstan ARC1039 | reverse complement strand
TCTCTCTCTCTCTCTCTCTCTCTCTCTCTCTCTCTCTCTCTCTCTCTATCTCTTGTGTCTATTCTTTCTTTATGAATCTTAAAAGATAAAAAGATGTCCCCCCTAAACCCCTTAAAAAATCGGGGTTAAATAAAAATTTTATTTTACTTATTTTATTAACAATAACACCGACATATTTGTTGAAAAATCTGGATATTTCACTTGTACAATTCATATTCCTTATAAACAAAAATAGAAATACCTCTCGTGTTTTTTACATAGTTCTCACATCTACTTATCGAACAGAAATCAAAGCGTTTTTTGGCAATTACACAAAACAGCATATATATTTCGACGATTTCTCTCTCTCTCTCTCTCTCTCTCTCTCTCTCTCTCTCCCTATCTCTGTCTTTCTCTCGTGTCTATTCTGTCTTTTTGTGAAACTTAAAAGACAAAAAATGTGTTTTCCCCCTAAGCCCTTAAAAAACAATCGGGTGAAATGAAAATTCTATTTTGCTTCTTTTATATTAACAGTAACACTGACATATTTGTTGGAAAATCTGGATATTTCATTTGTACAATTCATATTCTTTATAAGCAAAAATAGAAATACTTCTAGTTTTTTATTGTACCTACAAGTTGTAGAATTGAACTATTAGAACATGAAAAATTAGAACATGACAAAAATTAGAACATTAGAACAGGAACATGAATCATTTGAATCCTAGTGAAAATATTGTATTCTATTATAGGAGCAAAATTGGCAGGATGGTCGAGATATCTTGCCAAATTAGGTCACGATAATGAAATTGTTGATGACCAATTATTAGTGGCAGTGGAAGGAGAAGCGGCGGATTTACAAATGGATTCAACTATTGAACAACCTGAAGAAAGAGCTGCTGATGTTGAACGAGAAGTTTTTTTTTTCGTTGACATGAATTTACACCCGGGGGAAATACCGGACGAGAACGATGATGATGATGTGGTTTTCTTATGTATGATCGAAGTGATAGAAGGCGATATATTTCAATAAAACAAAAGCTGTTTTTATATTTAGAAAATGTTATTGACAGATTGATAACAAACTTTATCCTCTCTAAGGGAAGCAAAGGATAAAAAATTCAATGATTACTCACAAGTAAGACAGAAAATCCTTAACTTTGGAGGGGAGGGTCGTAAAATGTTTTTCAGATTTTGGGAGAGTAAAGAAAAAATATGTTTTTAAACATGAAAATCGAGATTTACCAAGTTGTTTTGCACGGAAAACTGTCTCTTCTCCAACCGCATATTAGTATAGCTTTTAAGTAATAAACGAAATAAAATACGAAATACTTTTGAGCTGTGATGTAAATTTCGACGGTGAAGATATGTTGATTTGGAATAGTTTTTTTGTGTTTTTTTAATTAAGTGGTGGAATCTTAATAAAAACCCTAGCATATTGACAGATAAAACATGTTGATAGACAAAGCTTCGTTTACTCTAAGGGGACATATGATAAAAAATCCAAGGATAACTCCCATGAATAAGTGATGCACTATCATCAGCTCCTGCTAGTCCTTTTGCTTGACATAATCATTTTCTAACTGAACACAGTTGAACTTGTGACATTACAAAATCTTAAAAGACTATTTATATCCGCATTCAATGCCAAAGAAATCCGTTATGTAAAACTTCAGTGGTCCCTAGGACCACATCATTGTGTAACTAACGCTCAAAACCAGATTATGCAAGAGTTCACCTTAGGGAATAGCCTTGATAAAGTTCGTTCAACCTCAATAGAGGATGGCCTTGATAAAGTTCGTTCAACCACAAGAGTGCCCAAGGGGATAGCCTTGACATATGCCCTGGAAAGGTGCCAGGGAGCTTAAGGAAGGCAAATCCAGAATGCCATATCTACTAGCAACTAGCTCTACCCCCTAGCCCTTTTTCCCAAACCCATTCCATACAAATTTTGAGATAGCCAGGGGCCCCAGAGGGCTCAGGCCTAGGGCCAGTTCTTTTCTTAGTATGCGTTGATTGTAGTATGCTAATGGTGGAATTCTTAATATATGTTACAGTCATTTACCATAAACGAATCTTTTATTGTCGGGTGTCTATCTCCTTGATTCTCTCTGTTTTCGCTAAGGTAGTAGATCTCCATAAACTGGTGGCGACATCGTAGTTGCCTTCGCAGACGAGAGTACCCTTGGCACTTTTATAAGAACGGAGCGTGAGACCCATGTTACGTTGACTGTTTTTTTTAAAGAATAATTATGTGGTTCAATAATTGCCTGGCATTAATTGTTCCTAATTCGAGCTTCTTAACTTTCTCTCAAGTTATTTAGGCTTGCCCCAAATTTTCGGAAATTTATTTTTCAAGGGGCTCTTTCAGTAGACCTAGTGATGGTTATGTTCGGCTCCTGGGTAATTTTTCATGAGAATATGAGAATATCTCCTTCATGCATCTTATTAGTCAACTTAAAATAAAGATAGCGAGAAATCACGAAATTCTTAGAAAGCTTAAACACAATTTTTCTGGGTAGATCCTTAATTCTATTTCCCCTACTATTTGGATGTCAACACCTCCTTACCTTCGGATGCCACTCTCTTGGGTATATGACAAAGCAAGAACATTTTGCATGAAATGAATAGTTGCGTTAGTAACCTGTTATTTGATTTGGACTCATTTTATATTGTATCATGTGTGTCTCTTGTTTTTCTTCAATTAAATTGTGATGTTCCGGTAGCCTTTAAAACTACACCGCCTCTTATCTTTAAACATTCTACATACCTGTGTTATATTCGTAATTGTGATAATTTTTGGCTTCCATTCAGTCAATCAGTCAGATCAGACTTCAACTGCTTGTAAGTCTGTCTGGAATAATTTACCTGAGTTGGCTAGGAAGTGACATTAGTTGGGTGTTTTCAAAAGAACTGCTAGAAAATGTCAAATCTCTGAATAATTCATTAATTTATTCTTTATAATTAAATTTTTCGTTTCTCTTCCATTTTTATCATCCACGTCCAGTTGATTTCTCTTGTCTAAGGTGCAATTGTGTGTTGTTGATTTTTTTTTTTTTTTATTATTCAGCAAGACATTTTCTCAACTGGTTTTCGGTGAGTAGTCAGTGGTGGGTGGCTGTTTCTTTTCAACCAGGCTATAATATAGCACTGATACTCAAACATCTGATTTCTCCCTTTTCCCCAGTTTTTTTCCTCCAATTGAATTAGCCATATTTCTTCAAAGTATTTGAAAGTAACATTTGAAAATTTTCCTCCTTCCTTCAATTCTGCTTGATTTAAACCACAGTTTATATAATTATCTAAACTGTGATTTAAACATGAAAGATGAGTGTTTTTTGCGCTGGAGACCTCGTGTCTGGCTTCTACAACTGCCCACTTGAAGCATTCGTTTTTGTGGTTAAAGGGAAGGTCAGTAATAGCTGACTTTTTTACCAAGTTAGGGGGAATCCCGTGCCCTTTTTTACCTTACATACTTCTTTACACCTAGAATATTCAAAGTATCCAAGTTCTACACGTACATCAAGACCTTTTGTTCTGGATGGTTGAAGCCACTTCTAATTTTCAATATTTTTCTTCAGTCTTATATATTTTGGCTATATATCTATCAATGGCTTCCTGAGTATCTCCGTCTCTGAAGAAAATTTACGAATCTGAAAATATTAGATCTCTCCCGTCGACATCGCCTTCCAGAATAAAAATCGCCCTTGCTGCTAATTGAACGCTCAAACTTGATTTTTCCTCATCCTTAGTCCTTCCTATCATGTTTTCAATGATATTTCTTAAGCTGTTGATAATTTGCCCTGTTGTAATAGTGTTTACTACAGATGGTGGTTTCGACGGTTAGGATCTCAAGTATCTTCTAAAGCTTTACTTTTCCAATTCAAACATCTTTTTAAGCAAGACTTTGATCTTGACCAGAAACGCCACTAGTACCAGGTATATTATGTTTTATTGCTACTTTCTCCCACATCTGAAGCTCCTTCTCCGACTTGATTTGCAGGGCCTTCTATAGAACCCTTACATTCATCATTATTTTGATCGAGAGCCAAATCAACATCGTCTACTTGGAAATTTTTTCCTCTCGAAAAATAAAATCTTCCAGGTTTATCATCAAAATCCTGATTTCCTAATACTTCACTTGAAAAGCCATTAATTCTTGGTAAATCGTCATCCAGTTTAGGTATGCTGATTTTAGGAGTATCTTACTTTAAACCTTCAAATGTTTGTATGTCATCAATCCTTATTCTATTCACTAAGGGCTCTTTTTCATGGCTATTTGATTCAAAATAGAATTTCCAACAGTCTCAGTGCCTTTTTTTAAACTATTGTTAAATATTCGTCATGCTCCATTTTATATTTTATTGCCTCTACTGAAGCGATGAAAAGACAAATATTGTGTAAGAAACACCTTCTTTTAAAAGAAAAAAAAAATCCTAAAATGGTGACGGCAGAATACCTATGATCTCGCCTGTTCGCACTTGTCCGAAAAGAAAATGGACAAGCCTTTCCCCGAAAGCCAGTAATACATTTTTTCTAAACGTATAGGGGGTCGTCTTTAAGACAGAAAAAGGGGTGAGGGTAAGCTTGCCTTCTTCACTAGCAAATAAGAGCCTGAAACCCCGTTAAGGGATTCTTGAAAAGGCTATATATGCTGGCATAATTTGCATCAAGATTACCTTTGTTTTTTGGTGTACATTTCCCCTTTTTCTAAAATTATGTAAGTGTTTTTATGGCAGTTATTTTTAATGACCAACTTAAAACTAGATTTATTATGGATATCATGATATAAAAACTCATTTTTTAAATTTCGCTTACGAATAGCATTCACTCTCTACTTACACCTCCTCAAACTCTTTGTTTTTGTTCTCCTTTGGCATAAATTTGAACGCTTCAATTTAATGTTCACCCATTATGTTGCTTTTAGCTCATAAAGTTAAATTACTACAACTCTTTTTCTAAATCCCATAAATGGTAAAAGACAAAAAAAAACTTGAAGCTATACAGCTGTTTAATTTATGGAACACTAAGCAAAGTAAAAGTCAAGTCTGGATACATATCCATTGACTTGGACTTATTTTTAATTTTTCTACTTATATTTTAATTGATTGAAGCTATATTCTGTAGTTTTACTCAAGGAATATCCAAAGGGTTGCCCACTCTCAACCACCTGGTCCAAATATCGGAAGACCACTAAGTGCCATGAGTGGGACGCTTTTGCACCAAGCGCAGAAACATTCCAACCACGTCACGTATCCTTGCAACCCATTTGTTAGACTTCTGCCAAGCGTGGCGCTCGCTGCATGGTATACATAATTTACTTATGTTTGCGGCCTAGAGGATATTACTCTGAACCCTTTCAGTACATGAATATAAATATACGTTGTATTTCTAAAATACACGGATAATACATTAAGTCAAAACAACGCATTCCATTCTATGAAAAGTGACTTTATATCCATGCTTGTCGTCTGACAGTCTCTTTCACGAGCTTAGCATATATACAACAGATACATAAAACATAACACAGTTATATAAGTCAATAAAATTTTTATGAAGTAAATTCTTTTCTGAAAACACAAGCCCAACTTCCTCATTTATTTGCCAATTCAATTCAATTCAATGGGTTTATTTACAAAGACAAAAAGTAAATCGCACAAAATACGAAATTCTCAGTCCATATCTGGACGCCGAAAACCACAATCAATATCATTTCAACATAATACGCAGGGTGATCACCGCTATTACTCCCAGACACAACATTATCTCTCATTAATAAAAGAAAGAACCATTATCGTCCCTGCTCCTTTCCCCAGGGGAAGCCACCCCATCATAAATAATACCCAAAAAATCATACTTTAGTTATTTATATTTTAATCTTAAACTTTTTATTTATCTTAATATTTTATCTCATATTTGTTGGCATCACATTCTGCTAATAGCTCCACCCCTGAGCAAATTTAACTGAATAAACATGACTCCGGGAAGTTACAAGATCCCGATTTGGATATTCATAAGGATATAGCTTCTAACTACGTCATTTTAAGTGAAGTAGTATGGTGTTACCCAAAGTATAATCACCTACGGAACAAGTACTGACAAAATCTATCCTCTCCACACAAAAAAAGTGACCCTTTGTATACCTATGCGAACCTGGCAACTAAGAACCGTTGTTACCCAATTCATCCTGGTCACTCGTCGCCTGAATCACGCTTTAGCATAATTATTGGCCGGAGCAAAGTACTTTGGCTCGGAGCGATTAAGTAGTAGAACATTTTGCGTCTAGAGGCGCTGTGGTTCGCGGGGTCACTTTTGGAGAGTTTTGTCAGTACTTGTTCCGTAGGTGATTATACTTTGGTATTACCTTACCTGAGCTCTTCGGATGGACATTGTTGTTTGTCATGTATATCCCTTGTTTTATCTGGTTTTTTTTTCTGTTGGTTGGCAGCGATGTAAACATTGTGCTATTTAAAAGGATGTTTTGTTTAAACAAGTTCTGGTGGTTGATGCATTTGTTTGTTTAAGGTAAATACAACCATCATGCAATTATAGCAATACAGGCTACTAATAATAAACAGTGAGGTCAGTCAGTGAGATGTGCTTCTTCTTATTTACTGATCTAAAAAAGTGATTAATTGTTTTGTGTGCTTTCTCCTAAGCAAACTACGCATCGCTTGGCAACAAGCATTTGTGGGTCGAATCAAACTTGTAGACATAAAAAAACCTTGTGCTACAGCTTATTTGTCAATTGCGAGATAACGGTCTTTCTAGAAAAACTTGAAATATGGGTTGGATTTATTGCTTGTAAACTTAGTCCAAGACAAGCTAATCATCTATGCATATTTTTATATACCTGTTTTTCGGGAGATTTTGGGTATATAAATTTAATTTTTCTCTCCTATAGCAACTTTAGCGCTTTGGTTTCTTCACTTGGTAAATTAAACTTAGTACGGTAGATTTTTTATAGCCATATCTAGATCCACGTGACAAAAAAAAAATAATTTCGCCTCTTTTTTTATAACAAATGATTTAGCACCCTATATGGGGTTTTGTGATCCTACCCCCAGAAATTCAGTAAGGTAGGTGTTTTGGGGTACTGGCCCCAGAATATCTTAAGGTATAAAACCCCCTGAAGATTAATATAAAACTGGTTTTCGTCTGAAATTTCCAGTGTCTGTCATCAAGAATACCTTACTCCCTATATAAGCTAACATCCGTTATTGATGTTTCATTAAAAGATACTGTGTCTAACTTTTTATTTTTAACCCATATTCCAGGCTGTCATTTCCCATATGCAGTTAATTGAAATTTGCAGGTTTTTCCCTTACTTCTAGGGCACCCTGTGTATAATAACAAGATCAAACAGCATTATATGTATAAGACCCTAAATATATAAGATTCTATCTATGCTTGTTTATTTTAGTGTACTTGTTATATGTTTTAAGGTCACTCTTTGCTTTCATTTGAAAAAAAACTTTGATTTTTTGCTGAATTAATTTTACGAGTAAATACATTTTCTCTTATTGTTTCCTACGGCGAACAGTATTTAAAGAGCACCCTCGTCCACACCAAAAAAAAAAAAAAAAAAAAAAAAAAAAAAAAAAAAAAAAAAAAAAATTTCTGTCAGTAAACAGAAAGATGTGTGGCACATTTCGGCAATAGGTAAACCATCTTGTAGCCAGTGGATGTTCTTGTCAAGATTATTTCTTGACTTAAAAGTTGTCAAACCGAAAATACGTAGGAGGAAGTTGTCAAACTGAAGAAACTTCCGATTTGTTCCGGATTCGAGGGGCTACCAGCGAACATTTCTGTCAGCAGAATTTCACAGCTTGCACGGGTTTACTTTTATTTGGAAACACGTGTTCGCAAAGAAGGTTTCTTTTTGTCAAGTAATTCGTGGTAACAAACTGTATTGTCAAACAGTTAATGGCAGCGAACTGTATTGTCAAACAGTTCTTAGTTCGCAACAGTACAGTTCGCAAGCTCTTTAAAGCCTCCTTATTTATGAATAGATAAGCAAAGACATTTTCTGCAAACAGTTTGTGGTAACGAACTGTATAAGGAGCCATTCGGTCCAATTGTGACCGAAACTCTAAGAGACAGAATTTTGAAAATAATTGATACATTAAATGAATTGGCTTTTTATCGTAATTCTAAATATGTACAATTCATCAAGTTTAATGTTACCCATCAAAACAACGAGCCTGAGAAAATTTCCAAGATTTTCAAAAAAGAGGAGAAAACCCCTCAAAAGTTAAAGAATCTTAATGGAAATTGCATAACCAGGCTTAGCGTATCAGACAACTGTACTGCAGAGGCTTCAAGCTCTCATCTGCAAAAATGTGGTATTTTGTATTTTATCTAGAAGAAAGATCACGGATGCATGTTTATTTGTCTTTATTTTGGAGGGGGGATTTTGCGCGGGATGAATTTCCCATGAAGAAATTTTCTATGGGGGGAAGAATTTCCCAGGGAGGAGGAAGCAAATCTCCCTGCACTGTTTGAAAAATAATAATAAATTAAATAAGAAAAGAGTTTTTCAACTGAAAGTAAGGAGCAAAATTAAAACTTAAAACGAACAAAAATCATTCCATAGGTTTATTTTTTAACCGTTATTATCATTAACTATTATTATTAATTATTCTGTAGGCTGTCCCTTCCTCAACCCTCGCTCTTTAAGCTCGACTCAAGTTCGACTTTTTTTTCACAGTTCTTTCTGAAAGACTATTCAAACAGAAGGCCCGTTGAATTTGAATCAGAAGTATTTTTATAGAGCTTTAAGACGTTTGCGTAAAGAGCAAGGGGTGAGGAACGGAGAGCTCTCGTTATATACGGAATAATTTTTGTTTGTTTTAAATTCTAACGTAGCTCCCTAGTTTCAGTTGCTATTTAATAGTTTCAGTTGCTAGTTTCAGATGCTGTTCTATTTAATAACAATACCAATTCAATTATCTTCAACTATTACTGTGGAAAAGAAATATTTTTTACAATTAAACGTTTCCAAATCTAAGAATGAATCCGTTTGCTGAAAGACGGCGTATTTTCTTATGAAGGTTAAGGCCTAAAAAAAGATTATGAAAAAAAAACCATCTCAAATCAGCATCGGTAGGATGTGTCGTGGGATTTATTTGTTTGAAGTACATGAGTGACTAAAAAGTAAGCTCATGTTACTGCTAATGAGTATTTTGCCCTTTTTCACATGCTTTCTAAATGAATTATGGATTTTCACTTCTTACTCAGCGAGGATTACTTTATAAAAAAAAGGATATTTCGTAGGCTTTTGGAATCTTTCTGTCGAAATCAAAATCTCCTCTAGTAATTAAATAAAAAAACAAGTTTTTTTAACTGAAAGTATGGAGCGACATTAAAACATAAAACGAACAGAAATTATTCCGTATATGAAAGGGGCTGTCCCCTCCTCAACGCCTCGCTCTGTACGCGAAAGTTTTTTTATTGTTTTAAAAATTAGAGTTGTGAGAAAGAGTCTAACTTTAGCGTAAAGAGCGAGGCGTTGAGGGGCGGACAGCCCCTTTCATATACGGAATAATTTCTGTTTGTTTTAAGTTTTAATGTCGCTCCTTACTTTTAGTTAAAAGAAACTTGTTTTTAATTTAATTTCTGAACGTTTTTCAATTAATACAGGTTTTGATTTTAGCTCACCGTACATGAATAATTAAAATGAAATTTGTATATTAATATTACTTTTTTTTTGGTTAAATGGCTTTCTGGAAAGTTGTTTAATTTTATTTACAAACGTTTTTATTAGTAATAAATATACGTAACTTGCGAATTAACTTATGTAACGAACTTCTATATTCATATATTTTCAATACGTATATTGGGGGGTCCACCCCCTGGTCAATCCCTCGCTCTTTACGCTACAGTTCGAATTTCGTTCCAATTCCTTAAAAATGACCTCTTGATCACAAAGGCCGTTAATTAGAATAAATAGTTTTTATGAAAGTACAAAAAAATCTTTAGCGTAAAGAGCGAGGTAATGACTAGGGGGCGAACCCAATCATATACGTAATAGTTTTTGTTCGTTTTAAGTTTTGATGTTGCTCCTTACTTTCAGTTGAAAAACTTGTTTTTTTTACTTAATTTCTGATCTTTTTTTTAAATAATGCTGGGAAATCCAGCGCCCCTTCATAGCAATGTCCCTCCCCCCATGAAAACTTCCTCCATGGAAAGATCCTCCTACGTAAAGCCGCCCCCCCCCCAAGTACCAGAAAAAATCCCCCCTTAAAACTCCTGTATACTTCCCAATAACCAATACTATATGTAAACATTCGGTAAAGTCCATAAAGTGCAGCCCTTCCCCCGGGGACTGTGAGGGATTAAGTCATCCTCAAAGACATAGCTATTATATTTTCGACCATGTTAAACAAAATGGCTATCTCAAAATTTTGATCGGGTGACTTTGGGAAGAGAATGAGCGTTGGAGGGGGCCTAGTTGCCTTCCATTTTTGGTCACTTAAAAAGGGAACTAGAACTTTTAATTTCCATTCGAATTAGCCCTCCCGCAATATTTTAGGACCACTGGGTCAATACGATCACCCCTGAGGAAAAAACACAAAAAAAATAACACGTATCTGTGATCTTTCTTCTGGCAACAAATACAAAATTCCATACAAAAAACTAATTCTGTATTTACTTGAAGGCTCAATGAGGGGTGGAAATGTTGGTTCGACTTGTGAAAACGTAATAAAATGCATAATAACACATTTTTGATGTGTTTTTAAAGTTTTTTGTAGGCCCCTTCCCAAAAAACAACAGCTTTCTCAAACAAAAGTCCTTGTTACGGCCCTGGGGATTATAAATCAATTTCTATCTTCACCCTTCCCTCGTGTCTCCCTTTGAACTCATTCTGTATTTATCTGAAGGCACTATGAGAGCTGGGACTTTTGGCATTAAAATACACCCTTTTAGACATCTCCCTCCCTCCCAAACTACGAAACAATAAGAGAACCTGATTGTATAGGTTTATAGCCCGTATATGTAAATGTTTGGAATTGTGTATATTTTACCAAAGAATGATCATGGACAAAAACAACAGCAAATAAAACAACAGGGAATTTACCAAAAACATTGTTTTGACTTTAAAAATATTTTGTCTCTATATCCAAGAGCTGTCCATAGTAAACTAAGCATATAAATGAAATAAAACTTACAATAAAATGAAACTGAAATTGAAAACTGAAATTAAAAAATTAGAACAGTCCCAAGTTTGTTGTTTTTATGATGGAAATGCAAAATGGTCTTGATCGTTATTTAAAAATTATGGATGTGTGTTATTTTTTTTCCCCAGGGAGGATCGTATCAAAACAAGGGTTCTAGAAGATCAAGAGAGGGCTCAGTCGAACAAAAGTTAAAAGTTTGCAGTGCATTCCTTCTAAAAGTTTAAACATTTGTCAGTAAGATTTTAAATAGTTTGCACGGTTGCATCAAAGTTCCATGTGGTAGATATTAATTTTGTGTTTGAAAATCTAGTTAGTTGAAGAAAGAAATTCGCATTTATTTGTAAAATTGTTTATCTAAAATAAAAAAAGAAACTAACGGTGTATGTCAAATCACTTTTGAAAATCTTGAGATGTAAAAAAAAGAAAAAAAATCCTATCAACGTAGGAAGTTTGTGCCATCCGGGATCCCGTAGGCCTGAAGATCATAACTCCTATCCTGATTCTATACATAAATCTCAAATTTATTCGTGTGAGTAACTTATCTGTGAACCGAATTATGAAACTAAACGTACTAAGGACTTAAGAAGAAAAATGTCGAGGCATATATTGCTATTCTGTTGTTGATCGCTGACTGAAAGACAAACTGATTTGCAGAACAGAAGACTAGAGATACAGTAACCTCATACTTTATTGCGAAATGTTTTGGCAAAATTAAGCATATTCTGTCAATGAGCCAGATGCGCAATTTCTTATTGTCTCCTTTGACTGCTCTTCAACTATGAGTATGAATTGAATCTGAATAACGTA
This sequence comes from Artemia sp. Kazakhstan ARC1039, assembly GCA_029168905.1. NCBI lineage: Eukaryota > Metazoa > Arthropoda > Branchiopoda > Anostraca > Artemiidae > Artemia > Artemia sp. Kazakhstan ARC1039. The sequence continues at coordinate 1,700 of JAQQPU010013344.1, read as the reverse complement.
TTCAAAAGTTAACGTTTGATCAACTAACAAAAATTAAAGCAAATGTGCAATAGTAAAAGCTAGGTAGCTCATTTTAATTCGTAACTATAAGTGGGAGGGATGAGATATATCGTAGCTAGAGCAGGAAAGAAAAAGAAAAATCACATAAAAGTGATTTTCTTCGTTGTTCAAGCAGGGGTTCTACCACTTTCCTGTCTGGGATTTTCGACAATGACAATACCTATGGTGCAGTTTTCATTTTGATCCGACACTATTTTTCAGGGTTTTCATGGTGTTTTTTCAAATTCCCGTAGGTTTTGGTTTCTCAATTAACTTTTACCATTGAGATTAAACGAAATTGTAGTTATTATCCCTAAATCAGCTTTAAAAGGCCATTTTTTCTCACTTGAAAGTTTTTTCTCAAAAACCGTTATTAAATTCTTGGGTACTGAACTTCGTTCTTTACTAGGTATCAGTGGTCG
>JAQQPU010013343.1:0-19949 GCA_029168905.1 Artemia sp. Kazakhstan ARC1039 | reverse complement strand
TTTTTTTTTCATTTAAAGTGGAGACAGAAGAAAATGATATCAAATTCCCTGGGAAACCATTGAAATATTTTGATAGACCCAGGGCCCCCCGTTGGGACTTGTTCATTGTCTTGGGTATTTTGCGATTTCTCATAGGCTACTGGCCTAATTTGGCTTTTGTGTGTGCTCCCTTTTAATTAGATTCTTTGGATCTTATTGAATGCCACGGCGAATCTATGACTCAGTTTTCCAATAATTTGAGGTATATCTGAATAATTTCGACATTTTTGTTGTTGTTTTTGTACCCCTTTACTCATACCCTCAGTTTTTTTTTTCAAGGAATACTAAGCTGTTTAACGTTATTTTGCGTGTTTGTTTGAACCATATAGTGACCTAGTTAATTATTAAGTTAATTATTTTTCAAATATGAAGGTGAGACGGTATCCTATCAAGGTGGTATCCAGAAGAGGGGGGGGGTAGCGAGGTATTACATTTAAATAATAATATCTCGTAAAGAAAGAAAAACGACCAAAAATGGGGTTTTTATAGGCCAAATGATGATACTGAAAAAACAAAGCGAATATTTGCTCGCTAGTATCCGTCGATGGCAGTTCATGTTTTTTTGGATTTTGTGCGAATCGCGGATATTGGCGAATAACTCGCTTTTATGGTTGTTAGGTAGTTGGTTTTAATTCTTTTAATTTTTGGCTTTTATTGATACATCGTTTCGTTTCGCGCTGAAGAAGAGAGGCGTTTGTCCTCTCGAAATATTCGCTTTGTTTTTTCAGTATCGTCATTTGGCCTATAAAAACCCCATTTTTGCTCGTTTTTCTTTCTTTTTGTGATGTCAGGCCAATGTGGTTTAAGAAATTATCTTAATAATATCTCGAAATTTTTTTATTGAAAGCAGGGATGCCAAAAAGTTAATTTTTTTTTTAATTTAAAGCAGAGACGGCATCCTATCAAGGTGGTATTCAGAGGGGGGGAGGGGGTAGTAAGCTATCATATTTAAATGATAATACCTTGATTTTTTTTAAATCAGGGATTCCAATAAGTTAATTATTATTTTTTATTTAAAGCAGAGACGGTATCCTATCAAGATGGTATCCAGAAGGGGGGGGGGGCATAGGGAGTTATTATATTTAAGTGATAGTACCTTGATTTTTTTTTTATTGAAAGCAGGGATGCCAAAAAGTTGAAAAGTTGACAAAATTTAACAAGATTTTCGTGAGTTATACTTGATACAGAATTTGTATAGTTTTATCGTTCAAAGGGAAAGAGACATATGTGTCCAACCCGTTTTTTTCTTATTAATGAAACGGGTTTACTTTGAAAACATTTATTCATAAGCACCAGGCAGATTCACACTAAAACGAATTGGCGTGACGAAAGCGACATCGACATCCCCACCTAACATGGCGCTCGAGTGATAATGGCGCCCTTGGTCCAGTGCCCAAGTCACATTAAAAGGCCAGGTCATAATAAAAACTTTCAATTTGGGAGGTTCAAGGAGGAGTCTTAGACATTCTTATGACCTCAGGGTACTAGATGTTGTAACGTTCATACGTATCTACAGTAATATAAAAAATTCGATCACCCCGCAAATGATGACCAAAAATATGCACAAATATAACAAATGTAACATTTGGATATTCTAACACTTTTTTCAAAGCTTTGAAGAAAAGATAAAAAGGCTAAATACCCCTAACTACGCTTGAAAGCTATTTTTAAAAGAAACTGGAGATTTTCATGGATATAACCATAGCAGAAGCTTTGAGCCTGGTTGGGGATCAAAGAGGAGTCTTTGAGTATTTTGATCACAGGTGACTTATTGTTGGCGACTTTCTTAAATTTAGTAATTTTTGTGAGCATTTGGAAATCAAAGCTTAAACTCAATAACTGATACTAAGTGTCCTAAAATTTTGCTTGGATTAAAAGTGACAAACTAGGAAGAATATCTCAACATCTTTCTGGAGCTACTTCAGTCTGCATATTATTTCATTAAATTACATTTAAAACGGATGAGCTTTTCATTTTTTACCTAAGAAAATAGCTGGCACTTCATTTTTCTTCATACCGAATAAACCATTAAGTGTTTTTTGTTTAATTGCAATTGAAGTGTTCTCATGTGAAGTGTTCATCATGTATTTTTCAATTTGATAAATTTACTCCTTTTAGATGCAGTTTATAATTTGACTTATATTAGGTATTTATGAGTTTATGATTTGGAATGAATCCCCAAAAGAAAAAATGAATAATATCCAAAAGAGCAGCCAAAAGCAATAAAAAAGCAGCAGTTCAGCCTTAGCCTACATGGCATATATTCTATAAAGAAGCCAAAAAAAACTTAAACTGCATTTTTTTTAAATTGTTATTAAAAACCAGTTTTTAATACAAGATGGCTTTTTAGGAACCCAAAAGAGCACAAAACAATCAATATCAAAGTCGTCCATTTCAACTGTTTTAAAGATGACAAAACAGATATAGGCAAAGGGCATTATGAAAAAATTAAGCTTCTAAGTTCAGAGTTATATTCAAAGTTTTTTACCCAGATAACTGAAGAATTTTGTAATAAGGTATTTGAAGTGTTGTATACAGTAATGCTCGATGAAAAAAAAACTACTAATTTTGATGATTATTTATGTTAAGAATACATAGCTAATAGATACTTAAACTATTTGTATTATGCAAGGGTTCTGAAACGCTACAGCCCTTTCGTTTCTACCAGGTTTCTACTTCTCTTGATGAATAACGAAGAAGACCAGTTTCCAGCCAGCGACTTGTGAATTTTTGAACTCATGAATAGGCTCGAATCTGTTGTAAATTTAAACTGTTATTTGAGAAAGACTGATGAAAACATTAATGTTTGCGGTCAACATTGATCGTGCCGGCGGCGCGCCACCGACTTCTCACCGGCGGCGCGCCACCGACATCTTACCGGCGACGCGGCGGCGGCGCGCTGTTTTGGCCCCGCCACCGCCGTTCTTCCCTCATCGGCGCGGCGCCGGGGTCTACCTGTATTTCTTAAGAGATCTTTCTTAAGTATCCGCTACAGCCCATACCTTGAGATAAGCGGAAGGAACTTCTACTTTTAAATATCAAAGCCTTCCCGGACTCCTGGTAGGCTACACTACGGATCTTTAGGGAGAAACAGTAAAACAACTGTTTTTGCTATAAAATAAAATGCTTTGTTTTTCGTTACATTTATATAAATTTTATACATTCATCATAAATATTTTTTTTTCAAACTCATTTTGGAGCTGCTTCAGTGTTTCCCTTCCTTTAATCAACATAGCGTTGTAAATACTGATATGTTACCCTGGCAACTTGGAATAACCATATATGATACTGATATTAATAGCTCATAAGCATGGACCATATAGGCTATTGCCTAGCAAATAGGTGATTATAACGGCTGTTTATTATTTTCAGGTGATTGGCTTGGTCTGGTCGTAATTGTCCGTACAAACCAAAACATAATAAGTGCAATAAAAAATCTATGAGTAATGATGGGTTCAAATCCTTCAGAGAAACCAAAACGATTTACGTAATGTTCTTAAGAGTTTAAATTGAAAAAAATTCTTCGAATGATTTCCCAAGTGCAACTGAAATCACAACAAGAATATACACATGAATTTGTTTCGGGATGAAGGGGGTACTTGCATCTGGGAAGGGGGGTCAAGTTCACCAAAGTTCCAGACACAGACAAGTTATTCGTAAAATACATTCAAGTCAATGAGTAAACAAAAACAAAATCTGGTAATTTTGTGGAGGGACACGGGCCCAAAGGCTTCCATATTTTCGTTGGGGCCAGTTTTACATATCTGATAACAAGAAAAAATCTATGTAACTCAAAACCTTAACAACTTCCGAGAATTTTTTATTGCTTTTGTTCTGTCAACTTCCTCTGTGGTGTTGCTCTTACAGCATAAAAATAACTGTGAATATCATTAATGCCTTTTGATTGTGTAATGCAGAGGACATTGCTTAACAGAGTTTTTTTTTTGTCTGGTGATTGTCAGAAATCTAGGGTAAATTCTCAAATGTAGATTTTCATTTTACCTTGGCTTTCAGGATACTTCACGAGAAAAGTGTTGCTGATTCATTTTAATTGAATTTCAGCTGACAAAATAAGCTGGTAGGTGACATTTTCAACTTTTCCAACGCATAATAAAAAAAAGAGTGTGTCATATTTAGGCTAAAGGGAACTGTGACTTCTGAAATATTAGGATGTAGTCTACAAAAGACTGACGAAAAGTACTGAGAGGAAAAAAATTCACTTTAGGAGTCTGATTCCAAGCTATACTGTAAAACAAATTTGCATATATCGGTGAACTTTCACTTCATTTTTGTTCCAAAGAATTTGTGGTAACAAATTGTAAGTAAAGAATTTCCCGTTCTAATAAATGTTGAAAATCTAAGAAAAGAATTATTTTGATAACAATATGTGCAATAAGTATCACAAGAACGTGTATTTCATAGTAATTTCAAATTTTGAAACTCATGAAGTTCAAATCTATCTATCAAAATTCATTAGCCGTAAAAATATTTTATAATTTCAGAAAAAGGCGGAAAACACCCCCAAAAGTAAAGTATGTAAATGAAAACCACGGTACCAAATTCAGTACATCATAGAAACCGGTTGTGGAGGTTTCAAGCCCCTAGGGTCATATAGGAACTATAACAGACCGGGTTTGACAGAATAAAACTGTCTCGAAAAAGTAGAAAATGGCTCAAAATATGCAACGGAAAATTTCAGAAAAGATTTAGTTTTTTTAACAAAACTAAGTGTAATTCTTTTTCCTTGTGGGCTCTGAATACTTAACATTTGATGTGAAAAAATCTTTCATAATTTTGAAACTGTCTTTGTTTACCCAACCCCCCTCCAAAAAAACGGAACCACAACCCAGAAGAGATCTAATCATATCCATCCTTATGGCAAAGGAAACAAGCTAGACAGAATTGTTTGGCTGGTCTAGTGTTTGGTTTCTCAGATGCTGATGCGTTACACTTTTCGAGGGAAGTATGAATATAGGGTGAAAATAATATGTTTATATATATGTTTGTCAGCAGCCAAGTATAATGACCCTTTCCCTCTTTAAAAATACAATACTAAGATTTTAAAGATCTTTTCCATAGTTTCCTACACGTTTCACAAAGTATTTCTGGATTCAATTTCTGCTAGTCTCCCTCCCCCTGAATTATGCCCCTTCTCATAAAAAAAACTTGCGTAAATTCCATGATTTCAATCCTCAAAGGAGCTATAATCGACATTTAAATTATATCATATTTTGAAATCAGTTGTGCTAAACAATATTTTACATTAATATATAAAGGTCTAGTGCACAAATCTTTCATTCAATTGGATATCCCGGGGACTTCTTGCTGTCCAGTTGTAAGGAGGCTTAAGCGCTCTGTGGACCTTTGAGAAGGAGTTGTGAGTCTCAGACCAGCAGTGGTGGGACTCATTGCTTTTCTTAAGTCCATAACAACTTTAGTATTTTAAATAATATGACAATTAATGTAACATGTGACATTGTGTCGCTGATAGACTACTATGGTATTGATATTTTGACTGAGGAATTCAGATATTCTGAACCCTTTTCCCTATGTAGCAAGTCCAATTCCTTTTTTCCTGGCCGTTTTCTCTATCCAGCAGCTCCAATTCCTTTTTGGTTGGCCCTTCCTGATCTCCAATCCTATGAAGAAGCTACGACTACTTTTTTTCCCAGCCCTCTCTAGGAGATGTCATAATCCATCAAATTTGAGAACCCAACTTTTAACTTTATAGTACAGTCAATATAAGGTTTGACCGCAAACAAATTGCAACAGAAATGATTTTTACACCATCTTTTAGAGAAAAAAAAACTGTACAACATATAAAAAGTTGAGAAACCTAGCGGGGTGCAAAATTAGTGTTTTTTAGCGTTTTGTGTGTTATTTTTCGTTTTTAAGCCTAAATTTTCGATTTTCTCAAGGCTTAGAGTTTACTTCATGGGAAACACATTTCTGATGTAGTTTTATGTGCTGAACTCGAATAGTACATCAGATTTAAGATACGGTGAACCAAAAGTGTTTCACATTCATCACCATTCATGAAGTTCGCGATTCTATTATAACATAGTCGTTTGACCTCATTTCTTGAGTAGTTTTATGCGATGAACTCGAATATCACATCAGATCAAGGATATGTTCAACCGACAGTGTTTCACACTCATCACCAAAAGGTTTCTTCAAAATAATCAATCATCTCTTAATGTATTAACTAGCTAAAATCACAGGTAACAAAAATCACATTGGTAAAAGGCTGGTAACTTTTCAAATGACTTGCGACATTAATCACTGGCAGTGTAGTTTGAAACTTCGTCGTCGAGATCGTCGATGAGATCTTTGATTTGGGAGAATTATCACATTCTGCTCCCTGACAAGTTTTGCACGCGAGAGTGCAAGACGCCGTTTCTGACACAAGTGCACCGAGCAGAGGTGCAGTTTGAACGGCAGGAACACTTAACAATCTTAAGAAGTTGGGGAGGTGCTGGGGGTAGGTCCGTCATCACAGGGTATAATGTACCATTTCGGTCCTTCCAGCCCCACTCTTGAGGGTCCAATTCTAGATTACGGTCGTCATTCCAGGCATGTACCTGAAATTAAACTCTATAGCTGTGAAATGCTGCAGAGTTGGATGTGGGAGGTAGCTGCTCTGGGTGAACAAAAGCCGTTGCTGTGACGAGCTTCCTTTCGAAGAGCTGCTTTTGAAGCTTGTTCAGATTTCCCCCCTTCTTTCCACCATATATTATAAGAAGTGCGTCTTCTCCGGCTTCCTTGACTTCGATTTTTGTTGCTGCCTTCTTCATAAAGACCTTGGTAGATGCTCGAAAACTTTTGTCTTCTATCACTTTTTTCAGGGTAAGACCTTTTCCGATGTTGTAGACACCTGATGTAGAATCACACCCAAGGAATGCATGGGCAAAGAGGATCAGACCACATACTTCTTGGCCTAATCTTTTTTTCATTTCATGAACATCCCGGCACCTTCGCTCTTTATTTTTCTTTGGCTCTGAGGCGAAGTACACCTTGTTAGTGGAGACATCACAGAGGTAGCAGAGAAGGACCAGAATATCCGTATCTTCTCCAATAACGGCAGTTACCTTCTGTTTAGCTGATTCGATAGCAGCTTTTACAATAGGCACGTCTGCATCACTGGGGGCTTGGACTACAAAATAGCCTTTTTGCCGGAGATGAACTGCAAGCGCACTAATGAATCTTGACTTGTTTTTCTTGTTCCCGAGAAATTCTTCTTTCTTAACTTTCAGACGCATGTCATTTGTGAAGAAAACTTCAGGTCCAATCGTTCGATTACGATACGAATGGGCCATATCTTTGATGGAAGGTCCACTATCATACCCATCGAAAACAACAGTTGCGCCAGGGTACTTCCGCGAAATATACAGAGAGTAGCTCTGTATGATACCCGCATACGTGTCATTTTTTATCCATGGGACTCGATGCAATAGAGATTCGCCGTCAAGTACGTAGTGTGTCCCGTCGTTCAGCACACACGGAAATTCTTCGAGTTTGCATGCAAGTGCAATGGCCTTGGCGAATTCGGCCTTGTTCGGCACTCTCGGCATAAATGAGCTGTCAAAGAGAGCAGCGGGATACGAACAAAGTTCATACCGGAAGCACTCTGATTCAGGAAGTCTTGTCCTTTTGGCTAACGCAATGAAGCGTTGGAATAGCAAAGCTGGATCCAGTCGCTTGCAATGTCCTCCAGCTGTTTGCTTTGTTGTTATCTGGACTGCCTGTTCCTTTCTTCGGAAGACAAAATCCTTCGCCACTTTTCCAGTCATAGCATCAAGGATTTTTAGCCCAACAGCCTTCGCACAGTCAACCTTTGCAGATTAATATGCAGTCAAACCGGTAGCAATGCTTCTAAGCTGGGTATCCCCTCCGAATGGTGAGCCATTTTCAAAGTACGTGACCATCGCCTGCGTATCCTTGAAGTCTCGTTCTTGTCTGGGGCCTGCGTTCTCCTTGTGCTGCTCACTTGTCCCATAGAGAATTTGCGTCAGATCTTCCATTAGAAGGTTAACAGCAGAGCAGGTTGGGCGTGCTAAAACCCACAGCGACTTCTGGGTTTCGGTCATGCTCGTACCCCTAGTCAGTCCGCCTGCTGTTTTCAACGAGCGCATAAGCTCTTGTTCAATAACTAGAACCGTCGACAAGCCAGCCCAATAGCGATCAGATCGTCTGACGACGTGCATTCCTTGTTGGAATGAACTATGAACAGTAGGATGGGTTTCTTCAAGCTTCACCATCTTCTGAAGGTATATTCGGCACGATTTGGCATAGTTGTTGTGACCACAGGCCACAAGAAAAGGTAGCATTTCAGACAAAGACTTTAGGTGTAAGTCCCAAAGCTCCATCCGCTCAGCTTTGATGAAAGAACGAAGTATCCCAACCATATTCATAAGCTGAAACCACAGCTTTGAAGTTCTGTGCTGAGACAGATCAAGTATCTTCTGGTCGACGAAACCTTTGATCCGCTTGAGTGCAGGATTTTCTTCAACCTCCGTCATTGTTGCCTCTCCATTCATTAGCTTGCTGAATAGTGTTTTAAGGTCTGCAACTTCTTTGGTGCCTAACTTTGTTTCAGGTTCTGAACAGGGATCATCGTCAAATAACTCGGAGAGCAGCACGGCATGTAGAGCACTATCAACTAGCAAGATACCTCGAACAGCTCGTGAAATAGCCTTTACACTTAGGAGATGGGGAACAGTGTTTGGGGCATATGCAAGTTCCAGGACTTCGCGGAGACCGGATCCTTCCATTGTGTATCCTATGCATCCAATAAAGCTCATGGTTGTGTGAAACCCACCGAGTTTCAGAACTACTGCTGAGAGCTCACTTCCTGGTTCAGAAGCCTCAACCATTTTCATAGCTTTCCACCACAATGGCTGATCGAAGGTCACGACTGGGGCGAATCCATGGCGTTTAGCTTGGTCTGCGATGAACATCAAGGTAGAGTACACAAAGGTGTCATCACTGGCAGACAGATCAATCATCGGGAGAAATATTACAGACGCTTTCCCCGGATGGTTTCCAACCATGACAGTCTGATGTGTCCCATTCCATCCCGGCCTTGGAGTCTTCAGATACCACGACGAAAGCCAGAGAGTATTGAGACTAGCACTGGGATCCAGTGCAGTGAAGTCAGGAATACGAACGTATCTGATTTTTGAAAGAACACTGTCGTCACATCTGACATGAAGCACACAGATTTTGTATGCGTCTCTTATGTCTGCCGCTGACGGACTTCCCCGGCGATGATCCCCATGCCATGGAAGGTGTTCCTGCCGTCAATGGTGCAAATGTCATGGTCAACGTTGTCAGCGATGTGGTGGATGAATCCCTGAGACATCATTCCATCCAGGTCAGTTACTGCATGGACCGCTGAACTTCTTTCAAACATCGTTACTTCTGAGTATGAAGAACAAAGCCCAAGTGAGTTTAAAGTGTCAATGAGGTATCGCGATGAAAAATGGTGGTGCATTTGGACACCAAGACCCAATTGCAATGGTGCAATCAGCACTCGCGGTCGAATTGCTTGGACAATGGCATGGCCGATCGTAGCAATTTTCAGATCTAAGCTATTCCCAACAAAAAGTTCACAAAGCACAATTCTGAGACTGTCAGGTACAAATTTTAGAGCATCAGAAACTGACGACACCCTTTCCAAAAGGTCATAACTTTCTTTGTTCGTCGGAATATCTTTTACGTCGCTTTTCATCAGCTTTGCTGCAGCAATCAGAATTTGTTCTTTTTGCCCCTTCAAATCTCCAGATTTCGACTTGTCATAATACTGTTGCAGAATATCTGCCGCATTTTCTCTAAGAGTAACAACATCTGGTTTGCCGTTTACAGTTGAAAAGACAATTTGAGATCCAAAGTGCTCGACGACCTTCTTCTTCATGTAAACCTTACTATAAGGTTCCAGATCTCCATACAGATTCTCGCGCATCTTTTCAACTAATTCACTAATCGTTATTTGCTCCTCATCATTCACTTCTAAGTACACCATAGCCTTTAAAAATGCTTCTGTTTTGACATCATCTTCTGGCCTGCCAGATCTCCTTTTCTTACGCTCAGGCTCGTTGCCACTTGCATCGAATTTGCTCGGACGAGCACACATTGTTCGAAAATTTGTACTGCAGATCTGATGGTAAACTGCATCAGCTGCATGGAGATCTGACACTGTGCATATTCTGCGAAACACTTCGACTGCCCATTCGTCACTTCTCATTTCACAGATTTCTTTTAGTTTTTCATCGAAGTCGACTGTTCGGACGGAAAAGATCTCACGGTTTTTCCTGTGTGTGGCCGGAAAGTCGATTACCGTCCCACAAAAAAAGCAGCAGTCCTTAAACATGAATGTGGAAGTGTCAGATCTTAGAGCATACTTTTCGGGCAAGATCTGTGCAAGCCACTCTTCTTTACGATTTTTGTTGTCCCTTTCGATGTAGAATCGGTGGTTGTAATTCCGTCTGCAAACGATGTGGGCTTTTTCTCCAGCATTTGCAACGAGGGTGGTTTTTCGCAAGCGACTGGACCCATTGATAGCGGCAGCCCCAGTCTCTGTGAGTGTAGTATACTCAGCTTCTTCGTCAATCTCTTTGAGACATATCAAACAGCGCTCGTTTTCAGTCGCCATAGACCTGGAATAGAAATACAGACAGAGGTTTAAACCTATGTTTGCAAAGGGCCATCTCGTCGTCTGATCATCTTATTAATCTTTACTCAGAAGATGACGCTGTACAAAAAAAAATAAGAAAATGTCTGTAACCTTTTATTGTAATAGAAATTAGCTTCAGTTTAATTAGTTGTTTCTTACTATCAGTAGTAGGCTGTTCTACATTGCAAGTAGGAAATTTACTCACCTACGCTGTACTCTCAAATTCACAAGATGCTATTCTGCCGGTCATACCGACCTTAGCGAAATACGCTACGAAATTTCCCGCTAGATGGCCGTATATGCTGTTAAACCTTAATGACGACTATTGGAGGTTCTTTGTGCGGGGTCACCACTTTTAAAGGCAAAAATGGCGCAAAGAGTTGCTATGCCACTTACTGGAGGGGGGACGGTCGCTCTTTGGCCCCAATTAGTGGTATTTCCGCGGTTACTCCAACGGTTCCCTTATACTAACGTGATTAGGTGGTCTATGGCGTGAGATCTTTTCCGTTCTAATATGGCCTCCATATTAGCCTTTCTTTCTATTTTCCTACTTTTTCTCTGGGCTTCACTCGCCCTTTTCGGTCTAGAGTTAATCTCATCTCTGTCCGACATAAATTCAAAATTCCTTTAACTTCAAATTACCTCTTCAGTCTAAATGAAAATTATTCCGTTCCTCTCGCTCGAACTTCCGGTTCTCTCGCGGAAAATTGTTTTGACACGCAGCAATTTTAGCCTTATATTTTGAATACTAATTAGTTGCGTGATATATTGATTCGTAAATTTTATTACTTATTATTATCCGACTAAGCACAGCTCAGATAAAAATTTCTCTTTGCGATTTTTTTTATATATAGCCTCTGTAACCACAATAGGCTACTTTTTAGGCTAAATTCCTTGTCTCTTCGAAAGCGCAAAATTCGTTTATTATCAACTCCGTTAATAATTCCTGTTCTTGCTGCCACCAATGTTCGCAGTGCTAATTACCGCTGGCACCACTTATTGGGGTGTATGTGCGGGGTCACCACTTTTAAAGGCAAAAATGGCGCAAAAAAGGTTGCTATGCCACTTACTCGAAGGAGAGAACCCCTTGTCGGCCCAAATGTAAGTGAGATTCCCGCTCTTACCCCAACGGTTCCTTTATACTAACGTGATCGGGTGGTCTATGGCCACATTTAAAGCCAAAGTTTACGGATAAGATTTTCTAATTAACCCTTTAGTCTCGGCCTAAGCTGAAAAGTGAAATAGGTACATATAAAAATTCTTACTATATTCACAGTTACACGTATAAAAAGAACTGAACTGAAAAAGGACAAATTCTCCCAGCCCGCTAACCGCAGCACGCGGTGGGGGTTACTAGGGGTGGTAAATGAATCTTTCCAACCAATCCCAGGGCTCCTAATATACTGGCCAATCTCCCTAACCGCGCACTTTTTCCCTCGTGGTGAATTAAACACGTACGCAGTTAAGAGGACCCTAAATGGCGTCAAAAAATAATAGGAAAATTAACATTTATTACAAAAGGAAGGAAATTAATTAAGGGGCCAAAGAAATGAATCTGGGAGGGACATTTATCTGACAAAACTGGGACCAAGGGTTCCAACAACGACAATCTTAGAATGTACGGAACTTTCCAAAAATATAGTATTCAGTCGATAGGGCGACGTTATTCCTGACTTCATTCGCCCCAAAGGACGAAAAAAGGGAAATATGGCCACGAAATACGAATTTCTTGTTTGGTGATGAATGTGAAACACTAACGGTGGGACATAACTTGAATCTGATGTGATATTCGAATTCAGCACACAAAACTAGTTCAGAAACATGTCCCCCATGAAGTAAATGCTAAGCTCTAGGATAACGGAAAATTTCCGCTAAAAACAACAAAATACAAACGGAAAACGCTAAAAAACACTTATTTTGCACCCCGCTGGGTTTCTCAACTTTTGATATATTGTACAGTTTTTTTTTTCTCTACAAGATGGTGTAAAAATCATTTCTGTTGCAATTTGTTTGCGGTCGAGTCCTATTTGACGCTAGATTGACTGTACTATTAATGTTAAAAGTTTAATCATATAACAGTTTCTCCAAAATTTCTTTTATAATACGCAAGAATTTCTCACACACTTTTTCTTCTATGTAAAAAACTGTGTTCCAGGGCAAAGTCTAGCCGGTATCTGACCTGGTTGTAACGCCATGCTTCGAAATTTGGCTAGGAGATACTGTTTATTCAAAAGATTCTCCAGCAACCCCCATTTAGAATTCAAACTTCCCATGCCCAAATAAGCGGGTAGAATAGCGGGTTGAAGCATATTAGAAACGAGACGGCATTCCATTAGAGTAAACAATGACACAACGCAATAAATTTTTCCCACATGGAAAACTTGTTCATTGCAAGAGCGGATTTCTCACTCTCTCATGATGAAGTACGTATCCTAGATGCATTTCATGTTTATTTTCAGCTTTTTTGTATTCCTTATTATTTTAGTCAAGAGCTTTATTTTTTGTAGCGGGATATACGAGCATCTTGCCAGAGATACCAAGCTTTACCGGGTAATTCGGGGGGGGGGGGGGCTCCAGAATGGCCCCGCCCTTTGCCCAGCCGATAAGCGGGCTTTTTAAAGAAATAAGAAATTCATTTTTTAATGTTTTACTATGATAGATGTACAGGGCATTTTACGGGGGTTTTCAAACCTCCTTCCCTTTCACTCAATTGTAGAAGACTTTTTAGATGGGAAGATTTTATGTTTATTTTCAGCTTTTTTTATTCTTTATTATTTTTTTCAAGAGCTTTATTTTTTGTAGTGGGATATACGAGCATCTTACCAGAGATCCCAAGCTTTACCGGGTAATTGGGGGGGGGGGGGGCTCCGGAAGGGCCCCGCCCTTTGACCAGCCGATAAGCGGGCTTTTTAAAGAAAAAACACTTTTTACAGGGCATTTTACGGGGGTTTTCAAACCCTCTTCCCTTTCACTCAATTTCAAGACGGGAAGATTTTATGTTTATTTTCAGCTTTTTTTATTCCTAATTATTTTTTTTCAAGAGTGTTATGTTTTATCGTGGGATATACGAACATTTTGCCAGAGATCCCAAGCTTCACCGGTCGTTTCGGGGGGAGCGCTCCGGAAGGGCCTCGTCCTTTCGACCAGCCGATAAGGGGACTTTTTAAAGAAATAAGAAATTCATCTTTAATATTTTACTAAAATGTTTTTAAAGGACATTTCACAGGGGTTTTTGAACCCCCTTTCCTTTCACTCAATTTCAGAAAACTTTTAAGAAGGGAGCATTTCATGTTTATTTTCAGCCTTTTTTTATTCCTTATTATTTTATTCAAGAGTTTTATTACTTATGATGGGATTACGGGGTTTTCTGAGGGGTCAACAAATTTTAGTCCCCCATGGGTATACGAAACATATACACGGGATTTCCTATGGAGAGCCACTTTCTTTCTGCATTTTAAGATATTTTTTTTCTTTAGGGGAAGTGTCTATACCCTCCCGTGGATCTTTCTGGGGTTTTGGGAGGCGATATACAGTTCAATTTTATTAAACACCGTGCACTCCTTTAACACTCCTAACCTTAGTTTCAACTTTGCTTACACTCCTACACCAAACTATGTCTCTCAAAAGCCTTTGTATTATTAACGTCCAATAACTTTTTTTCTTTAACAGCTCTTTAACATTGTTTTTACATTTTCGTACACATCTTTTTTCACTCCCAACATTACTTTTCGACTTTATGCATGCCCTTCTAGGGTTTGGGGGGGACGACATACACTTCGACTTATTAACACATACATTTTGGTTATATTTTAGCAGATATCACGTTTTAACAATTTCCTTCTAACGACACCTTTCTAGGGTTGGGGGGGGGGACATACACTTTGAATTCTTTAAATATACAATTTGGTTATATTTTAGCATACATCAAGTTTTAACAATTTGCTGTCTATTCCTTCTAAGGTTTGGGGGGCCTAAATAAAGTTTAATTTCTTTAACTCCTACTTTTAATGATATTTTAGCGTATATAAAGAAGATTAAAAATTATTTATTTTCCGACACGCAAGGATTTCAAGATATACTTCGAAAGCAAACAGTAGGCCTACTTGGTAACAAGGCACTTTCATTTCCATTTATAAAATTTTTATAAAATCATTTTCCGCTATTTTTAAGAATTTTTTCATATTTTTATCATTTTCTTGGGTTTATTGGGTCCAGAACATGAAAAATTCAATTTGGAAGGGCAAACCGGCAAAGCGCTAGGGAGCGATGCGATCCGGGCGTTTAACGGGTGGAGGGAACCAATACACTTGGAGTAGGGTTGGCTCATATTTAGGGAGTTCGTATAAGGGAAGTAACTCTTTCAAGGCTGTAAGGATTTTGACAATCTTTTCATTTCTCTTTAATACAAAACTTTTTTCATTTTTTTTTTATTTTTTGGATTGACCAAACTCAACTTTTTGAAGTTTACCTTAGTACAGTAGCCCTTCTAAGGTTTGAGAGTTTGACCATTTTTTCACTTTTCTTGAATTTAAAGCTTTTTTCACTTTTATTATTTTTTGAATTGATCAAACTCATGTTTTGGGTGTTCGTCTTAGGGCACTAATCATTTTAGGGTTTAAGAGTTTGGCCGTGTTTTTATTTTTCTTTAATATAAATATTTTTCGATTATACTATTTTTTGGATTGATCAAACTCATATTTTGGAAGTTCGTCTCAGGACACTAACCCTTCTGGGGTTAAAGAGTTTGACCGTATTTTCATTTTTCTTTAATATAAATTTTTTTCCGATTTTTTTTTCTGATTGATCAAATTCAGACTCTGGAAGTTCGTCTTAAAGCACTAGGGGTAGAGAGTTTGGTAATATTTTCCTTTTTCTTTAATAAGTAGAATGCGCCTTCTGGATTCCATAGAAGCTATAGGAAAACATTTCTATGGAAACTCTACACCTTTTCAAAAAGA
Organism: Artemia sp. Kazakhstan ARC1039; assembly: GCA_029168905.1. NCBI lineage: Eukaryota > Metazoa > Arthropoda > Branchiopoda > Anostraca > Artemiidae > Artemia > Artemia sp. Kazakhstan ARC1039. The sequence continues at coordinate 4,280 of JAQQPU010013343.1, read as the reverse complement.
GTGAGTACCCCCTCACATGGCCTTATACTTTGCTGGGACGTATAGGAATTACCGTGCTATTTGCTTGAAGCTCTACACCTTTTCAAAGAGAGTGAGTATCCTCTCACACCTATGTTCCTTGGTACCTTTCCAAGCAAAGTGATCAAACATGTCATTAGCAACTCCTTTCATCAGTCATCATAACATATTTTTTTTGTTTTTTTTTAACCAAAAACTAGAAATTGTCAAATTGCATAATCAAAGGATGCTCTCATTCTAGAAATACCGGTTTACAGCTAGTTATAATCATGTTTTTTTGCTATATATATCGAACAAATTGATCATTCTGGGTCAGTTGGTTAATAGAAGTTGTAATAAGCCTATTAGAATCAATTTATTCACTCGTTCTAATGGACAATAAAAGAATTATAATGGTAAGTAAATATACATTATTCGTGGACTAATATAAGAACAAAACCTTTTTTATTCCTATCTATCATTTGAGTTTCACACAGAAAGGGAACTTCTGTAATTATGCAAACTTTCGAAGTAAAGATCTACGATAAAATTCGCATGTTCACAACAGCTGTTTAGATGTTTTGATTAGAAGAATGTTGCTTTCTCGTGAGATTATATGTCACTGCACTCTTAATTAAGCAAACTTAAACGATCATTGTTTACTCGGCTAGTAATTTATAATCAGCTACTTGTATGGGCGCGTGTCAATTTACTCAGGGGGGGGGGTAATTATTGTAGAGAAAAAAAGAGGAGGAGTTGGGGGAAGGGGCACCCACCATTAATATTCTGAATAAATTTCAAACGTAACTAATAGTTGAAATTGTATTTTTTTCATGTATCGTATTTAAAAATGTGTTTTATGGCATTCCAATACAGTTATAGGCTATTTGAGTCTAAATGTTTATTATTTACCTTTACAAAAATATCTCATTTTTTTTTTGTTTTTTTAAGACTATATAATTAAGCAAACTTAATGAGACGATCATCGATTGCTTGGCTAACAATTTATAATCAGCTACTTGTATGGGTGCGTGTCAATTTACTCAAGGGTTTTTTCTATGTGTTTTAGGATGATTTAAGCATATAAGGCTACAAGTTACCTAGTGAATAACTAAAAATTGATTTTTATTTCCAGGACTCTGATATACAAGCGTCAAGTCAAAAACGACCAAAGCTCAATGACACAGAAGAGTTCAATTTTGAAGGTATTTTAGGGGAAGGTGGCAAACCGTCTCCTGATAATTTGGATATATCGACATTAGACGATTTATTGGTTATGATAGACAATATTCAAAATCCTCAAGAATTCCATTCTTCCCACAAGGACCCGTCGTATAAAACACTAAAGCCCGTTGGAGGGACTAGCATGAACTTGAGGAGAGATACTGTGATCCACTATGCACCACGAATGCTTTCTACCAAGCTAGGTGTAACTTCCACGGTAAGCACCATTTATCAGATAGATTTCAACTTTATAGCGCACTCACAATTTCGTTTTACAAATTCCTTTTTTTAACAACTTTCTGATGATTTAACTTTTACTTTCGGCTCAGAGATGACATACATGTACTAAAGTTAAAAAAATAATACTAAAAACCCGCTCAGCACGCGCCTCTTAGCCTAATCAAATGCGGTTAATACTTTATTACTATTAGCTGAACACTCTTGATACTAATGAAATATCTATGAAGGGGGGGGCAAGTATTTAGTGAATATAATGCTAGGAAGGGAAATTAAGTTTTGAGGGAGGTGTAAAAATGGTACTTATTTAATACCCCGGTAAACATATGACTAGAAATGGGCTATTGCTTCTTTCTGAACTAATCGCAGTTCCTTGACAAATGTTTTTTTATTTTACTTTATTGCTATTAGTAAAAACATTGCATTGTGTATGCCACACCAAACTAGTGAATATTTATCAGGGCTTTTTTAGGTGTTCAATTTTTTTTCAGTGTAATTAATAACATAAACAATGGTGAAATTTAGAATTGACTAAGCTCTATTTTGGCTACTTTATATGAAGTGAGGGAGGGGGGCAAGTGTTTAGTTAAAATAATGCTAGGAGGGGAAATTAAGTTTTGAGGGAGGTGTAAAAATGGTACGTATTTAATACCCCGGTAAACATATGATTAGAAATGCTTTAGGAGAAATAGGCTATTGCTTCTTTCTGAACTAATCACAGTTCCTTGACAATTATTTTTTTTATTTTACTTTATTGCTATTAGTCAAAACATTGCATTGTGTATGCCACGCCAAACTAGTGAATATTTATCGGGGCGTTTTGGGTTTTCAATTTTTTTTCAGTGTAATTAATAACATAAAAAAATGGTGAAATTTAGAATTGACTAAGCTCTATTTTGGCTACTTTATATGAAGTGAGGCAGGGGGGGGGCAAGTATTTAGTTCAAATAAGCTAGGAGGGGGAAATTAAGTTTTGAGGGAGGTGTAAAAATGGTACTTATTTAATACCCCGGTACCTCACAAAAAAACTCAATCCATTCATTTTAGTTTCAGGGGGAAGCTACAAAAACAACTGCCTTCCCTGGCCCAGGACTTCAGAATATCATGGGTAATTGTCCACTGTCGCCGGAACAATTAGATGATGTTAGTGAAGGTACGTCGTTTAGTATCCCCCTGGATTTTCAATTTACAACGGAAGAAATGAATAGCCTTATGGAAATTGTTGGATATAATGTTTCTGGGGACATTTTTTACTATGACTTTATTATTAGTGAATTAGGTCCTGTGAAAATAGGTTCAGGACATGAAAATAGCGTCGCGTCACTTGCAAAAACATAGGATAGATTTTAATCCTCCCGAGAAAAACCTGGTTGACGGGAGTGTCATTTCAACAGACCCTGTAAATGTTCTTCATACCTACATCGACCAAATTCGAGCACTTATTGAGATTCATATTCAGAATTGGGGGGGGGGGAGCCGGGGGAGATTAAGGCATCAGTCAATCAAAAAGTTTATTTACAAAAGGGGACATCAGGGGACATTTTTATTTTCATTTTTCAACTGGTAACCAAACTTTTTACCCTGGTCTAAATGAACTTGAGGGTTACTTTTTCAATTGGGTCAATAAATTAATATCAACTTAGTCAAAAACCCTCCAGTTTATTCAAACCCTCCAGTTTAGTCAAAAACCCTATCTGAAAATGTTTGTTGACACTTTTGTCAAGAAACGTTCTGAAGCGCAGACAAAAGCCGAAAAAGTTATCTATAAGGTCATTTTAAATTCGGCTTTTGGTAAAATGTGCGAAAGTGTTCGCAATTGGAATCGTTGTGACGTCGGTACCGATCCCAAACAATATGCTCGAATTATTGCCGATCCAAATTACACTTCCTTTTCAATCATTGGCCCGGACATGGTGCTATTGAATAGGAAAAAGAAGCATTGTCCTGAATAAAAATATTGCTGCAGGCAGTGCCATCTTGGAGATCTCTAAAAAGCTCATGTCGCAATTCTACTACAATGTGGCTAGGGTACAGTGGCCAGAGAAGGGACAAGTAGAGGTCTGCTACGGGGACACAGACTCTCTACTGCTAAAAGTAAAAACTCCGAACCTACTTGATGATTTGGCGCACGGTGAAATCATCAGCTCGCGGATGGACTACACCAGTTGGAGTGGGCTTTACTCAGAGCTAGTGAAACGTCGGGCGCCAAATCAACTTTTATTTTTAAAATCAGAAACGGGAAGTGACATGAAATCCCGTGGTATGTTTGTAAGTCCGAAGGTGTACTTTATAGTGACACACGACGAGAAAATCAAAAAACGTTGCAAAGGAGCAGCCACGCGCTATGTGGATAAGAATTTCTACATGGACGTCTATAGGAATTGTATTGTTGAAAATACAATTCCACGAGCAAAATTGTTGGCAATTCGTTCCTTAAACTACAGGAACTTCACTGTAAATATAGAAAAAATTGCCATGAGTACCATATACTATTGCTACAGTATTTGGCAGGAGTCATACGACTCCTGCCGAATACTGTAACAATAGCAGTGTTTTCGGCTTTTCCACAAACATTTTATATCACAATTTTTAATTATTTTAGTTAAGAGTGTCGTTTTACCTGACATTGATGGACCGCACGGAAACGATCTGAATGGTGTTTTAAATTGATACATGTTCCCTTCAACAGTTCACCTACAACTAACTGTAGACTATAGTTGTCTAATGACTAAATAATGTCCCTACTAGTCCGTTCAAGAATAATGAGAAGAAGAACAAAATCAATAAAGAATCATATTTCTTGTATTATTAAAATAAAAAAA
>JAQQPU010013342.1:11334-24483 GCA_029168905.1 Artemia sp. Kazakhstan ARC1039 | reverse complement strand
CATATAAAGGAGTACAACAACAAAATTTATGTCTAGAGTAGGGTATTAGATTACGGTGATTATGAAAATCACATTTATCCTATATGAACGTAAAACTAAAAATTAGGTTTTTTGAGATTGAGGTTGATTTTAAGAAGGTGAAATTCGTGCTTCCATATAAAGGAGCACAACAACAAAATTTATGTCTAGAATAGGGTATTAGATTACGGTGATTATGAAAATCACATTTATCCTATATGAACGTAAAACTGAAAATTCGGTTTTTTTTAGGTTGAGGTTGATGTTAAGAAGGTGAAATTCGTGCTTCCATATAAAGGCGTACAACAACAAAATTTATGTCTAGAATAGGGTATTAGATTACGGTGATTATGAAAATCCCATTTAGCCTATATGAACGTAAAACTAAAAATTAGGTTTTTTTTAGGTTGAGGTTGATTTTAAGAAGGTGAAATTCGTGCTTCCATATAAAGGCGTACAACAACAAAATTTTTGTCTAGAATAGGGTATTAGATTACGGTGATTATGAAAATCACACTTAGCCTATATGAGCGTAAAACTAAAAATTAGGTTTTTTTAGGTTGAGGTTGATTTTAAGAAGGTGAAATTCGTGCTTCCATATAAAGGCGTACAACGACAAAATTTATGTCTAGAATAGGGTATTAGATCACGGTGATAATGAAAATCACCTTTAGCCTATATGAACGTAAAACTAAAAATTAGGTTTTTCGAGGTTGAGTTTACTTTTGAGGAGGTGAATTCGTTTTTACAACTAACACTAAATAATCTTGTTAGCATGATGAATGAGCTCATGGGCGGTTCTGAGGATTCTGGATATGGTAAACAATACATGAAAAAGAAGTTGCGAGAGATATTTAGAGAAAAAGTCGTATTTGCAGAAATAAACAGCAGACAGGACGTCATTACTCTAAGAGCCACAGCTCATGCCATTCTCAGCGAATCTTACTTAAAGCCACAAAATGTCGATTTGGAACTGGAGAAGGAAGCTATCGTCCGCGCTGCTGCAGCTATAATCAAAAGTGATGCCAAAGGTATTAAACAATAAATGGATGTGTATCCTAATTCTGAAAACCTCGGAGACATAACAGACAATCTCGAATACCTACCCTCATCTTTGCGGCTTTTTCTTAAAACTCTGTTCGTAGGAGACAAAACAGAGAGGAAGGTTGCGGCAACAGTTCAGTGCATGCTACAGGCATATCGGCCAAAGGCAATCAGACCGCCTCTTCAGATTGGATTAGTTGTCCAGTTGCATCATCAGTTTAGCAGCCGCTTCTAATTGACATACTCAGTGCTATTGGTTTCAGCTCATCATTTTACGAGACAAAGCTCTTCGAGCGTAAAGCTGCGTTTTCTAACAGCACAAATATAGAAGGACAGGAAGGAACTTTTTGCATGCAGCACATAGCTAATAACGTCGACCACAACGTCCGAACCCTTGATGGCAACGACAGTTTTCCCGACATGGGCATAATTGTTTTTGTGACTCCACTATTCAGGTCTTCGACACTACTAGAGAGGAGACAGTTTATTATGTCTAGGCAGATAACTGAACCGAACCGAAATTCCATTAAGTATCTCAGACAGACACTACGACAACCTAACCTTCTTTACGATCCGCTACCACGAGTTTCGATTCTGGATCCTTCAAAATGTTGCGACTTGCTGTGGAAGATGTCCAGACTTTTTCCTGCACCCTTGCCTAGCTGGCAAGGAGCTATGAGCGAGCTGTATGCTGACACTTAGTCAAGACTCTTATACAGGGAAAGCCTCCATTCTCTTCATGCCCATGATAGATATGAGACCAAGTGATCCCATTTGTATCTATTCCACACTCAGCTTTGTTTGCCAACATTGTTCCAGATACGGTGTGAATAGAGTACTGACCTTTGATCAGCCACTTTACTGGAAAGCTCTTACAATTATTACTGCCGAGACTGATGCAAGACCTATCAAAAAAACTATACTTCGGCTGGGTGGTATCCACTCACTCATGAGTTACCTTGGGGCTGTTGGGCAGATTATGGAAGGTCTGGACTTCAAGAGACATTGAAAATATTATATGCGCCAAATTCAACACATCATTCCTGGGAAAGCTTATTCCAGAGCTATACGAGGACACATACTGTTTGACTGGGCACTGAACACACTTCTCTTCACTGAGCTTTACGGCACTGAAGATGGTGCTGATTCAGCAGACATGGAAAAAATATTCAGTGCCTCCGATGAGCTTATGGGGCTCTTTACTGTTTATCTTGGTGCATTGGAAGGTCACACAGACATACAAAGTGTAGAGGAAAATCTGTCCCTGGCAGAAGTCTCCAAGAAATTTTCTTTTCTTAAACAGTCACTTTCGGAAAGGTCGCGCACGGCAAAACTTTGGATACAGTTTATAGAAATGATAGACACACTGAAAAAGTTTATCCAAGCAGAGCGTACAGGGAACTGGGATCTTCATCTTCAGGCAGTTGAAGCTATGTTGCCGTATTTTGCAGCGTCCAACCACTTCCTATATGTGAAGTCTACCAGGGTGTACCTGCAGAATATGAAACAACTGGAAACTACGAATCCCTACGTGTTTGACAATTTTCAGAACGGAAGATGTTATCCGCAGATCCGAAAAATTTTAGGCGGGTCTGTCGTCAGATTTTGTCATTGAGCAGGTCCTCAAGCCCTCGTTGAAAAACAGGAATGGGTCTTACAAGGGGAAGCGGCATGAATGAGTTGCAGAGGCTGACTTGGTTGCTTTCAGCACCAACTTGTAGTGCAATTAATTTGTCGATGCAAAATTTTACTAAGGTCCAATACAAGATAAGCGAACAGCAAGAAGAAGTTACAGAGTCGAGAATTGAACGCGATAACCATGACACTAGCAAGCTTGTTTGCTTTCTTACTGAGAATACCGTTTTCGCAGAAGACCTGAGCTTGCGAAGCATTACTTCTGGAGTTACGGCTGATTAAAAACTCAACGTCGACACAGCTAGATCCGTCGGACAAGAAATCATGGATAGCATGATAGGGGAAAACGTCAACACGTACACATTCAAGAAAAAGTCGGTGGCCGTAACGCTTGCTCATAAAGCTGAACGAGTTATTAATGGACATTCAGTTACCGTTGATCCAGCACTTATGTTTCAGCGGCTGGTGACAATTGCTGGAAGTAGCATCGATAATTTGGAGTCATACTTTGAGTATGAATTGTGCTCGCCACCTCCGTCACTTTTGAAGCAAACGGACTTCCACGAGAAGCCGATAAGCCTGCCCTTACCAACGCGATGTGGCGTCTAGTTGTAGAGCAGCAGACAAAAACTGAAGACTTTATCAAAGATTTCAGTGACATCATATAGTTCTCCATGGTGGGGCACTGCTTCAGCGAATCCCTTGGAATAATAACTCAACTTGTGGTAGTATCTGCCAGAATTACGTTGACTACGTTGCAAGGAAATACGGGTTGCAAAGGACGTCGGTGGTTTTCGACCGATACAACCAAGCACCTTCAGTCAAAGACATCACCCTTTTGAGACGGAAAGGGTCACGATTGTACCTGCAGATCAATTTTAACAGGAATACGGTCCGTTCTATAAAGAAAGTAGTGTTCCTAAGCAACTTCAAGAATAAGCAGGCAATCATAGCCATGACCAGTGAGTACCTGACCAAAGCTGCGTGTCAGGTATACCAGGCAGAAGGTGACGCTGATCTTCTCATTGTTTTAACTGCAGTTCTATCTGCTTCTTTAATGCCTACTGTCCTGGTTGGAGGCGACACAGATCTGCTCATACCCCTGTTTTATCGCACACAAACAGGTAGCCAAGCGATCTACTTTTACTCTGAGTCTCAAGCTGGAATCTCAAAGAATAGAATTTGGGATGTAAATGCAAAAAAACTCAAAATTGGATTCGTATATGTAGCACTATCCTGTATGTCCACGCCTTCCTTGGGTGTGATTCAACTTCTCGTATCTATGGCATTGGGAAGTCAGCGGGACTACGGCCTCGGATAAAAAACAATGAGTTCTACCAATCCGCTAAAGCTTTTATGGACCCACTATCCACCAAGCACGAGATTTCAGCAGCTGGGGAGAAAGCAATGATGCTTTTATATAAGTACTCAGGCTCAATTTCAACGCTCAATCAGTTGCGTCATCTCAAACTCATCGAGAAAGTTACAGCATATGCTTCATATGTTGAGTCTAAAGTTCTCCCTCCCACCACTGATGCTTGCAGCTTCCACTCATTTCGAGTTTATTTGGAAGTTGTATCATGGAAATCCCTGGGATGTAATCTCGACCCTACCCAGTTCGGTAGGGTAATTCAGAATTGACTATATTGCCCTATTTTTGGTGACCTCCCAGCTGCCCCCAACTCTCTCCTTGCAGTTTTTCACTGTAACTGCAAAACCGACTGCTCAAATATGCCATGCATTTGTAAAAGAAATGGCATGAAATGCACCTGGGCCTGTGGACCTTGCAAGGGAACAACTTTTGCTAACTTTGCTCCAACTGAGTTTCTCGGAGCTGATGATCTGGAAGATAACGAAGATATGTGAATATTGATATTTCGATTTTTTATCATATTTGTATATTATATAACTGTAAAAGTCGAGAATGTTTTAAGCGTTAGATAAAACATCGAACTGGGTCATAGTTGTCATTCTACAATTTAAGACCGGTTTCTTTCAGATTAAGCGTGGTTTATCACTAATGGAATATTTAAGTGGAAGTTTTAATTTTACGTTTAAATAAAGGTGATTTTCATAATCACCATGATCAAGTACCCTACTCTAGACATCAATTTTGCTGCTATGCGCCTTTATATGCAAAACGAATTCACCTCCTCAAAATCAACCTCAAGCTCAAAAAGCCTAATTTTTAGCTTTACGTTCATATACGCTAAAGATAATTTTCATTATCACTGTGATCTAATGCCCTATTTTAGACATAAATTTTGTTGTAGTACGCCTTTATATGGAAGCACGGATTTCGCCTTCTTAAAATCAACCTGAACCTCAAAAAACCTAAGTTTTAATTTTACGCTCAAATAAAGGTGATTTTCGTAAGCACCGTGACATGTTACACTATTCTAGACATCAATTTTGTTGTTGTACGCCTAAATATGAAACACGGGACTCACCCCCACAAAATCAACCTCAACCTAAAAAAAAAAACATATTTGTGAAACAGATAGATGAGCAAACTTTGCATATTTTGAATCAGCACATTTTTTTTTAGTCGGGTAGACAAAGAATCTTTTCTCTTGTAGTTTGTTTGCGGTCAAACCGGACTTATTCCCGACTACTTGTAGTAAATTCGCCAACACTAATTTTTACTTTGAGCAGAAGCATGCAAATAATTCAAATTACCACGATTGGGGGCACAATATGAGTCAGCAGCCCTGTTCTTATCCTACAGCCCTTGTACCACCGAAAAAGCAAGTGATTTACACCTTGTTTATAGCGTAGTAGATAAAAACCCTGTATTTCTGGACAGATTGGATACCAAGACATAGCAATCTCTTTTAATAGCTGTTTCTAATTTGTACTACAAGGCATTTCAGGATGTATTGAGAATCGACGCTTCTTTATGGCGTTTTCTCCGAGTGATTCTCCGAGTGATTCTCCGAGTGGTTCGGTAAATCGATAGGATTAGAATATGAACAGACTATTATTTCATCTTACACCATACCAGACAATTTTTTAAAAAGCTTTTTAGGCTCAGGTGACCTTAAAGGGTGTTATTTTACCCCTAAGAGAAGCTAATTTTTCTTTCATATTATCAATCACAGGCACGAGTCTAGCTTTCAACTTTTCCAGATAGATTAATTAAAAAAAAACTTTTTCCACAAAAAAAGTTTAAAAAAAAGTAAAGAACTCCATTAAAAAAAAAATGACAAAAATAAAATCAAATAACCTACCAAGCATACAACTACCACAAATAAGTATCAATAGATAAGTGAAACCCAAAACACGAGCAGAAATTAATATGAGTAGGAGGAAAAAGTCCTTGGACTTGGATTATGCTGATGATTTAAGCATCCTAGATGAAAGTGTGAGCAAAATGAATGAAGTTTTAGAGGTTTTGCGACTTCAGGGGGCTAGAATTGGTTTTAAAATTAATGTTAGGAAGACAAAGTCACTAAGGCTAGGAATAAGTGAAGATGAAAAGGTGACGTTGGGTAATGAAAAGATTGATCAGGTGGGCAGCTTCACTTACCTTGGTAGTATTATTAGTAAAGATGGTGGGAGCAGTGAAGATGTTAAATATAGAATAGCCAAGGCTCAGGGTGTATTTTCACAGTTAAAAAAAAGTCTGGAAGAATAGGAAGATAAGTCTGCAAACCAAGATTAGAATATTAGAAGCTACAGTGATGACAGTGGTCAAATATGGCTCTGAAGCATGGACGCTCCGAAAAGCGGATGAAGATTTACTAGATGTTTTCCAGAGAAATTACTTAAGGATTGTTCTGGGTACCCGGCTGACTGACCGTATTTAAAAAAATAGGCTATACGAAAAATATGGTTCAATACCGCTCTCTAGGGCTATAACGAAAGAAAGGTTGAGGTGGCTAGGGCACGTTGTGCGGATGAAGGATGACATATTGCCAAAGATTGTTCTTTTTGGCCAACCATCTAGGGCTAAACGGAAAGCAGGTCGTCCCCGTCTGGGGTGGGAGGACGTCATAAAGAAAGATTTAAAGGAAATGGGAACTTCGTGGGCGGGTGTAAAAAGGGAGGCTTTGAATAGATTCGGGTGGAGGAGGAGCGTGCGTAGCTGTGTTGGCCTCAGTGCGGCTTGGTGCTGCGGTGAGTTGTTAGCAGTAGTAGTAGTAGTAGTAGGGTTCAAAACCCCTATGTTTTCTAAAAGCCAGAATATAATTTGTACTTTACGGAAATAAGTTCAAATGAATGTGCATTGTCAGTTTTATATACATATGCTGATATTTATTCCTTAAAATCTTAATTAATTGTTTGTTTTCTTAAAGTTATAAAAGTGAAAACACTTAAAAGAATTTTTTTCAGTAAAATAAAAAATATATTCTGGCTTTTAGAAACCATAGGGGTTTTGAATCTTACTCAGATTAATTTCTGCTCGTTTTGAGTTCGACTCTGTTTTATATTTTAATTTCTATCCTTCTTGGGTTACATTTATTTATTGATACTTATTTGTGGTAGTTTTATGCTTGGTAGATTACTTGATTTTATTTTTGTTCATTTTTGGTTTAATGGAGGTCTTTACTTTTTTTTCAAACTTATTTAGTGGAAAATTTTTTTTTAACTATTTTCTGTTCGTTCTATATTGACATAATCTTTTTCAGGGAAAAAGAAAATAATTGTTTGAATCTTTCCGGTTTTCACTGAAGAATTTATAGTTTGGCCTGCTATTTATATGCTGGAAAAACTTTTTCAGCAATTTTTAAGAACACAAACTCTTTTGAAAATCATGACACAAATAGTAGTGTTTAATTTAGTCATATATCCTCTAGTTGACCTGATAAATAAAAGTTAATACCATTCCCAATAAATTATATCTATTTTCTTTCACAGCCTGGATACAATTGCACTCTTTTGATTTAGTAAAGTTTTAAGAGCAGAAGTAGGAATAGAAGTAACCCCGAAAGTTTGAGCTTAATACCCTCAGTCGTTCTTGGTATATTTCTGAGATGTCTTATTGGCAACCAGCATACAAACAGTGTGTTTTGATTTAATCTTAAAGCAACATTTAGTTTTTAAGCATAATGGGAAAATTACGTAACTGGGGGGGGGGGGGGTTGACCCACCCAAAAACCCTAGAAATTACTTGACCATTCAGTTATGCTGAAAAAAATGGCTGTCTTAAAATTTTGAATGGAAGTGTCTGGAAAAGTATGAGCTAAAGAGGAAGACTGATTGCCCTCCAATCATTTTTGACTGATCAAAAAGTTCGGGGTAACGAAGTGTAAATAAGGAGCGACCCGGCTCAATAGTAACCAAAACTCCATAAAACGGAATTTTGATACCAATAGATACATCAAAAGAATCGAAAGTTTTATGCTGATTTTAAATATATAAGTTTCATTAAATTTAGTGCTACCCATCAAAAGCTACGAGCCTGAGAAATTTTGCCTTATTTTCAAAAAAGGAGGAAACATCCCCTAAAAGTCATAGAATCTTAATGAAAATTACACCGTCCGATTCAGCGTATCAGAGAACCCTACTGTAAGGGGTTTCAAGCTCTTATTTGCAAAAACGTGGAATTTTGTATTTTTTGCAAGAAGAAAGATCGCGGGTGCGTTTTTATTTGTTTTTTGTTTGTTTTTTTCCCCAGGGGTGATCGTATGGACCCATTGGTCCTAGAATATCGTGAGAGGGCTCATTCAAAATGAAATTAAAAGTTCTAGTGCCCTTTTTAAGTGACTACAAATATTGGAGGGCGACCGGGTCCCCTCCCCCGCTCCTGTTTCCCCAAAGTGGTTCGATCAAAATTTTGAGATAGCCATTTTTCTCATCATAGGCCTAGTTGAAAGGCCTAATAACTATGCCTTTCTATATAACATGACCCCCCCCAGCCTCGGGGGAAAGGTCTTTAAGTAATAAAATTTGCCCATTAGCTACACATAGTATTTGTTATTGTGAAGTATGTATACATTTTCCGGTTGAGCGGGGGGGGGTATTTTGTTGCTGTTTTTTTCTATGGGGAGAGAAGTTTCCAGGGGGTGAACTTTTCAGGGGAAATTGTACCCTGGGGAAATTCGCCAGTATTCCTATACATAATTCTTTTAAGTTTGTTGCTTTCTCTTTTCTGTCTCAATTTTACGCTTGAAGTTGTTAATTGTAATTAAAAATGGTAAATTTTCAACGGGATTGAATTGTCTAGAGGATATTTCCGTTGATCTTGGGCCAAATTTCCTGGCATTACTTAAAAACAATCAGAAATTAAATTAAAAAAGAAACACATGTTTCGTACTGGAAGTAAGGAGCAGCATTAAAACTTAAAATGAACATATAGTTTTACGTGTATGAAGGTGATTCCCCCCTCATCAACACCTTGCTCTTTGCGCTAAAGTTTGAGTTTTGTCCCAATTGTTTAATAACGACTCCTGAAACACAAGAGTCATTTAATTAGAACAATAGGAAGCTTTTTTAAAAGTACTAAAAAAACTTAGCGTAAAGAGCGGGGTGTTGAGAAAGGGGGAGTCCCCTTTACACATATAATAATTTTATGCGCAGAATGAGATTTCCTAGGGGAATTTTGTTGGCCGGAGCTATTTTATGTGGGAAGAACTTTATATGGAGGGATTTTCCGTGAGGGAAAGGAATTTTCCGGGAAGGGGGAGATGGATTTCCTGACAATATTATAAAATGATCAAAAATAAAATTAAAAAAAACATGTTTTTTAAACTGAAAGTGAGGAGTAACATCAAAACTTGAAACGAACCCCCTCCTCAATACCTCGTTCTTTACGCTAAAGTTTTTTTTAGGACTTTCGTAAAAGCTATTTCTTCTAATTAAACCATTAGTGATTCAGGGTCATTCTTAAAGAATTGGAGCAAAATTCGAACTTTAGCATAAAGAGCAAGGTATTGACAAGGAAGTGAACTTCCTTATTTACGTAACAAAAATATAGAAATATAGAAGATCGTTACGTGAGTTAATTCGTAAGTTACGTAATTTATTAGTAATAAAAACGTTCATAGATAAAATTAAAAGTTCTAGTCCCCTGTTTAAGTAACCGAAAAATAGGAGGACAACTAGGCCCCTCCCCCGTGCCGTTTTTCCCAAATTCATCCAATCAAACTTTTGAGAAAGCCATTTAGCCAAAAAAAAAGTAAAATTAAAATGCAAATTTCGTTTTAATTATTCATATACGGTGAGGTAAATTCAGACCTGCATTAATTCAAAAAAGTTCAGAAATTGAATTTAAAAAAAAGTTTTTTTTAACGGAACGTAAGGAGCGACATTAAAACTTTAAACGAACAGAAATTATTCTGTATATGAAAGGGGCTGTCCCCTCATCAACGCCTCGCTCTTTACGCTACTGTTTGACTCTTTCTCACAACTCTACTTTTTAAAACAATAAAAACTTTAGCGTAAAGAGTGAAGCGTTGAGGGAGGGGACAGCCCCTTTCATATACGGAATAATTTCTGTTAGTTTTAAGTTTTAATGTCGCTCCTTACTTTCTGTTAAAAAACACTTTTTTTATTTAATTACTAACTATGATGGAGCATCGCTGCACCTTATATGCTCTTTTAATATCTGCATACATACAAGTGTTTCGTTTAATTTAAACTCCTCCTAAACGCTCCATAAAAGTTTCAACTTAATGCCATTATTATCGTTAGTTACAGTAGGCTTAGAAGCAGCATTAAATGAATAAACACACTGGCTAGTTCAAAATCTACAACCTATGAAGGTATGAAGGTGAAATTTTCAGAGAATTTTCTGTTGTACGGATGACAACCTGCCATCCGTATGCAGGTTGTCAAAAGGGCATGTCAGCAATATCTTAGGAACAGTTTCATGTATTAAATTAAAATTTACAACGCTTGCTGTGGGGGATGTTGAACTAACCAAAAGACAATATTTGCATCATAATACTGATGCTTCTACTCCTACAACTACTGCTACTATTACTATTACTGCCACTACTACTACTCCTACTAAAGATAAGACTACTACTATTAACTGTACTCCTACTGCTACCACTATATTTACTGGTGCTACTACTACAACAAATATACCTAAGGGCATTAAGGCGAAAATACTGGGCAATATGTTTATTATTTGCAGATGACATAGTATTGCTTGTGAAATCGGCTCCGGATTTGCAAAAGATGTTAGAGATTTTGGATAGTTTTCTGGGGAGTAAAAAATTAGTTTTAAATATTGATAAATCAGTTATATTAGTTTTTGGAAAAGAAGAAATTTGAAAAAGAATAAGTTTTATTTTAAAAGGAAAGAAATGAATGAAGTTAAGGATTATATTTATTTGGGATGTAAGTTCACAAGTTCAGGGAGATGGAGTGAGCAGGTGCAAATAGCGAGTTGGAAGGGTCAGAAGGCTTAATGGGCGTTATTGAAGAGTCCCCTTAGGCATCTAGGACCGGCAGATATTAAGCTACAGAAGAAAATTTTTGCGACGAAGGTAGGCCCAGTATTGAGCTACGGTGGGGAAGTTTGGGGTTTTGCAAAAGGGGAAAAAATAGAAAGAATTTATTTAGGATATTTCAGGAGACTTTTAGGGCTAAGCGGGAAATTTAAAAATCTGGTGTTAAAGGGTGATCTAGGATTGCTTTCATTGAGGGTAAAAAGATTGGTTAGAATGATAGGATACTGGGAAAAGGTGATTGGTCTACAGGATAATAGGTTAGTAAATGCAGCTTATCTGGAGGTGTTGCAGGATAGAAGGAAATGTTCATGGGCTTCCCAGGTGAAATCAATCTTAAATAGTTGCGGGTTATCAGGTGTTTGGAATGAAGGGAAGGGGATAGGACTGGAAGGAGGAAATGTAGCAAAATTGGTAAAGGGTGTGCTTGAAGATCAGGAGATTCAGAAATGGCAGTGTGAAGTCGCAGCCTCGGTGTCCCTCGGCGTTTACCGGCAATGGAAGCAGGTCTGGGGATATGATATTTATTTTAAAGAGGGTTTGAAAAGTGAAGAAATTAAGTGGTATATATCAGGGAGGGGTAATTTTCTAGCACTTGGAGAAAGGAGGAAATATTTAGGGAGGGTAAGGGTAAAGGACGGCCCTTACTCATGCCCTATGTGCGGAGAAAATGGTGAGGATCTGCTTCACTTCATGGCCCTTTATCCCGAATTACACGATTTAAGGAAAGAATTATTTTTTGATAATGTGGGGACAAGTGAGCGGTTGGTTTCAGTAATGGGATCAAAAAATTATGGGACAATAAGAATGATAGCAAAATATATAAAATTGGGTATGTCACATAGAGATAGATTTTCGTAAAGGGGGTGGGGTGAGTGTTGAAATTATTGTTGCATGTGTGTAAGTTGTTTTCTTGTTTGTTATTTTTTGTAGTCATGGCCCTTGATAGATGTAACATACATCTATCTATGTATGTTAGTTTAATGGTATTGTGTGCTTTATTTTGTTTTTGTTTTGTTTTGTAATTTTGCGTTGTTATTGTTATGTAGATAACTATACTTTGCTATGAGTGTTATAATCATGTGGTATTATTTTGTGTGATTTCCCATTTTTTTGCCATGGCCCATAGCGGCTTTTATTGCAATAAATATCTATCTATCTATCTATCTATCTATTATAATTGTGTTAAAATAAATCGAAACACACTGTGCCCATATAGGTTGTCCAGAGGACTTATCAGCAATGCTTCAGGACCGGTTGATGGTATTAAGTTAAAAATTTAATCGCGCGTTGAAGGGGATGTTGAAAAAAGGTGCTATTTGCATACTGCTACTAATGCTACTGCTGCTACTACAACTATTGCTACGCATAATTACTGAACCTTTCAACAATGCTGAAAAACTTGATGTCTCAAAACTTTGTCTGGATATTTTTTATTGGAAATGATGGGCGTGGGGGGGGGTCTCAAATCACTTTGGCTCTTAAAAAGGGCACTATAACTTCCAATTTAAAATCAAATGCGACCCGTCTGAATTTAATACGATCACCCATTCCATAAAAAACTTATTTGCCCCATGGCATAGCTTAAAGCCCTTGCCCCAGGGCTCTGGGTGTTTGTGCCAACTCTGGAATATTGTTATATGTTCTTTGGACTATTTTAAACAAACTTGGCATCGCGCAATTGCAATCAAATGCATTTGGTACAAAGAGGGGTAGTTAGGGGGAGCGGCTACTTGACCTCCGTCACTATTGACTTTTAAAAGGGAACTAGAACTTCCAATTTCAACCAAATGAGCCACTCTAAGGCTTATACAAACATCCCTTGCATACCTTAAATGCCCCGCGGGCATAACTTATAACCCTCACTCTTAGGCTCTGGTGGTTTGCATCAACCTCAAAAGCCTTGTTATATGATGTTTGGACTATTTTGAATAAAAGGACTGTCTCAAAATACGTATTGGATACATCTCAGGAAAACACGACGTTTGTGTGTTTGTTTGTGGGGGGGGGGGGGCTATTTGCTCTCAAATCACTTTAACTCTTAAAAAGGGCA
>JAQQPU010013342.1:568-11234 GCA_029168905.1 Artemia sp. Kazakhstan ARC1039 | reverse complement strand
GGGTTAGCTGCAGTCTGATTACTTTGACTCTTAAAAAGGGTACTAGAACTTATGATTACTTATGAACTTATGATCAGCATATATACCCACCCTTTTTATAAGAACCTTATATGCTCCAAGGGCATAACTTACAACCCTTTCCCTGAGAGCTGTACGGGGGGAGGGTTGTCTTTCTCACAGACATAATTTCCGAAACATTAGTATCTCTAAATTTTGATTAGAGATGTTAAGGCAAATGCTGAGCGTGGAGGGGTGGGGGGGGCTATTTGCTCTCAAATCACTTTAACTCTTAAAAAGGGCACTATAAATTCCAAAATCAAACCAAATGAGCCCCATCTGATGTTTATACTACCGCCCCCCATTCAATAAAAACTTTATATGCCCTAATAAAATAACTTAAAACCCTATCGCCAGGATGCTGGGGGTTTGTGCCATTCCTACAGACATTATTTGCCCTCTGATCACTTTTGACTAATAAAAAAGGCTAGTCTTCTCAATTTCCAATCGAATGGGCCCTTTTTGAAGCTTCTACGACAAAACTTTCTATAAAAGCCTAATATGCCCCAAGAGCATAACTTATGACCCTTGTCCTGAATGCTATGGGGGAGGGGGGGACTGTCATTCTCAAAGACATAATTTCTAGACCTTTTCTGCTATGTTGAATTAAATGGCTATGTCAAAATATTGATCAGAATTGTTTGGGGAAATGATGGGCGTGGGGGATGATTCTCCCTCTGATTACCTTCGATTATTAAAAAGGGCGAAAGCCCTCTACATTTCCAATCGAATGAGTCCTTTTTTAAGTTTTTACGACAACGCTTTCTATAAGAACCTTATGTGCCCCAGGGCATAAATTACAACCTTATTCCTGAGGGCTGTGGGGAAGGGGGTTGTCATACTAAAAGACGTAATTTCCTCACCCTTCAACTAAGTTCAACAAAATGGCTAGATCAAAATTTTGAGCGCAAGTGTTTGGAGAAATGATGGGCGTTGGAGGGGGAGGGGGCATTCGCCCTCCGATCGCTTTTGGCCATTAACAAGAGGGCACTAGCCCTCTCAATTCCCAATGGAATGGGCCCTTTTTGAAGTTTCTACGACAAGACTTTCTGTAAAAGCCTTATATGCCCCCAGGGCTCAACCTAAAACCTTTGCGCTGGGGGGTGTGGGTGATTTTTCATCATCAAAAACATTATTTCCGGACCTTTCAACTACTTTGAACAAAATGACTATCTCAAAATTTTTATTAGATGTGTTCAATTAAATGATGGCCGTCAGAGGGGGGTTAGTTGCCCTCCAATGTCTTTCGATTATTAAAAAGGACACTTACCCTTTCAATTTGAAATCGAATAAGCCCCTTTTGAAGTTTCTAGGACAACAATTCCTATAAAGACCTTATATGCCCCTAGTGCATAACTTACAGCCCTTGCCCTGAGGGCCGGGGAGGGGGGGAGTGTCATCCTCATAGACATGATTTCTAGACCTTTCAACTACGTTGAACAAAATGGCTATCTCAAAATTTTGATTGGATGTATTTGGGGAAATGGTGGATGTTAGAGTAGGGTTAGTTGCCCTTCAATCACTTTAGACTATTAAAAAGGGCACTAGCCCTTTCAATTTCCAATCGAATGAACCATTTTCGAAGTTTCTACGGCAACGCTCTCTGTAAAACCCTATATTCCCCCAGGGCATAATTTACAACCCTTGCCCTGAGAGGTGTGGGGGGTGTCATCTTCAAAGACCTAATTTCTAGAACTTTCAACTACGTTGAACAAAATGGCTATCTCAAAATATTGATTGGAAGTAATTGGGGAATTGGCGGGCGTGAGAGGGGGGTCAGTTGCTCTCCAATCACTTTTGACTATTAAAAAGGTTACTAGTCCTTTCAACTTCCAATTGAATGAGCCCTTTTCGAAGTTTCTACGACAACGCTCTCTGTAAAACCTTATATGCCCCGAGGGCATAACTTACAACCCTTGCCCTGAGGGATGTGGGAGGGGCTGGCATCCTCAAAGACTTAATTTCTATAGATTTCAACTACATTGAACAAAATGGCTATCTCAAAAGTTTGATTGGGTGTAACTGGGGAAGTGGTGGGCGTAAGTTGCCCTCGAATCACTTTCGACTATAAAAAAGACACTGTCTCTTTCAATTTCCAATCGAATGAGCCCTTTTTGAGGTTTCTACGACAACACTTTTAAAAAAATCTTATGTGCCCCCAGGGCATATCTAACAACCCTTGCCCTGGGGGATTTGGAGGTAGAGTCATCCTCAAAGATATAATTTCCGAACCTTTCTACTACATTGAACAAAATGCCTATCTCAAAATTTTGATTGGATGTGTTTGGGGAAATGGTGGGTGTTAGAGTGGGGTTAGTTGCCCTTCAATCACTTTCGACTATTAAAAAGGGTACTAGCCCTTTCAATTTCCAATCGAATGAACCATTTTCGAAGTTTCTACGACAACGCTCTCTGTAAAACCCTATATTCCCCCAGGGCATAATTTACAACCCTTGCCCTGAGAGCTGTGAAGGGGATGTCATCTTCAAAGACCTAATTTCTAGAACTTTCAACTACGTTGAACAAAATGGCTATCTAAAAATATTGATTGGAAGTAATTGGTGAAATGGTGGGCGTGAGAGGGGGGTCAGTTGCCCTCCAATCACTTTTGACTATTAAAAAGGGCATTAGTCCTTTCAATTTCAAATCGAATGAGCCCTTTTTGAATTTTATACGACAATGCTTTCTATAAACACCTTATATGACCCCAGTGCCTAACTTACAACCCTATCCCTGAGGACTGTGAAGGGGTTGTCATCCTCAAAGACATAATTCCTGGACCTTTCAACTACGTTGAATAAAATGACAGTCTCAAAATTTTGATTGGATCTAGTTGGGGAAATAGTGGTGAAGTTTCTCCGACAACGCTTTCTATAAGAACGCCCAGGGCATAACTTACAACCCTTGCTCCGAGGGTTCTGGGGGGTGGGGGTTGTCGTCCTCAAAGACATAGTTTGCGGACCTTTCAACTACGTTGAACAAAACGGCTATCTGAAAATTTTGATTGGATTTGTTTTGGGTAATCATGGGCGTGAGAGGGGTCTTAGTTGCCCTCCAACTACTATCGACTATTAAAAAGGGCACAAGCCCTTCCAATTTCCAATCAAATGAGCCTTTTCAAAGTTTCTAGGACAACTCCTTCGATACGAAGTGCCCTGGTCTGAAGAACCAAAAATTATACTTTGCACCGACATCGTTCTTTACTTAGGCAGCGTTATTGCGCTGCCTCTGATGATATGACACAATATCTTATTTTTGAAAATATTCTGATTCCTGAAATATATGTTGATTCGAACTTTTAACTTTAGCTAATAACACGCAAGATAATGACCTGAGTTAACGGTTTAATTTTCTTTAACTCTGAAAAGTTTTCCCAACAAGTTCAACTGTAAGGGCCCCTTCATCATTCCATTTTAGGGGTCATTTAGACTGCCCGCCTTGTGTGACTTTCTTTAATTTTCGGCTTTTTCCTAATTTATTTAGCTCAGTGTATTTTTTCATTATTACATTTTTCGGTGCAAACGGGTTGGACTATATAACCCCATCCGTGTAAGGGTCCGTCCCCTACTGCATGAGGGGCTTGGAACCATCCGTCTTATTTGGTTTTCCTTAATTTACGATTTTTCCTAATTTTAGCTTGGAATGTTTTACATTATTATTACTTTTTTGGAGCAAACTGGCGAGATTATATCCCCCCATTAAGGTAAGGATAAATGATATAATTCCACTCCACCCCCCCCCCCTCCGCCACTTCAGTAGGGGTTTGGGGTCAACCATTCTATTAAATATCTTTTCTCTCTTTTGCACCGCGATCCGTGGGTACCTGCTGTTTTTTCACGTTTTTGTAATTTCAAAGTTGCACTTTGATTTTAGTTTTAAGTGCTTGTTTTATTGTAATTTCAAGCTCTAACGTTTCCTTTTGTTTTCAGTTTTATAGTGCTTATTTTTAACCTTTTGAAATTTTAATGTTTCGTCAGGGGCATATGGACAGATTTGCAGTTTTGTTGTATCTTTGGAGAACACGGCAACTTCGTGTAGAGAGAGACATGGGGCCAAAAAAAAAATGGGTTCTTTTATTATCCTTCTCGATATTTTAATTTCAAAATATTAATTAACGAGATTAAAGATGATGGAAGGTATAAAAGGAGCTCCTGAATTATTACTTTTTTCATACCCTACTTATTATAAATTCTGAAATTATAAATTGGGACGTTTAGTTTGACTAATCTGAAAGACGTAATATGGGCTTTTGCGAGCTAGTTTTCTTAAGATTTCCGTGGGTGACTTTGGTCAAAATTATTTGTTGTTTTGTTTCATGCTTTACCTTATTAATGCCTTCTTAGGCTTTCGGTTTGATTTGTGTTAAATTTAAATTTAGAGTTTGAAATCTTTAGTTTCCTTTTTTGGAAATATTCTGAGCTAGGCTTATTAATTGAGATGCTTAATCAGGGAGTTCGCTGCTTGATTTGTGTTAAATTTAGGATTTGACATGTTAGGATTGCTATTTCGGCCTTTTCTGGGCTATGTTCCTTAGCCTTTTGTAGGTCTGTTGTCAGCAATTTACGGTATGCTATGTTCCATGTTTTGACTAGTTGGTGCATTCTTATTAGGCTTTTGTGGTTTGACTTGTGTTAAATTTTGGATTTTATATATATGGTTTGCTATTTTGGCCTGTTCTGATCTAAGTTTCTTAGCCTTTTTAGGTGTTAGCCTTTTTAGGTCTTTTTAGGCCTAAAACTTATTATTTGAGATATTTGCTTTGGTAGATCGAGGTTTGATTGTGTTAGGGTTTGTAATGTTTAGTTTGCTATTTGGGCTTTTTTGGGCTTTCTTAGCTTTTCGTAGCTGTGTATTGCCTAAAACTTATAATTTTGGATATTTACTTTGCTATGAGCAACATCTCTTAGGCTTTCGTAGGTGGGTGTTGTCTGAAAATTAATTAAAAAAAACTTTTTCCACAAAATAAGTTTTTCAAGGAAAAGTAAAGAACTCCATTAAACCACAAATGAGCAAAATAAAATAAAATAATCTAGCAAGCATGAAACCATTACAAATCAGCATCGACAAATAAATGGAACCCAAAACGAACAGAAATTACAACAAATAACCGAGTCAAACTCAAAACGAGCAGAAATTAACGTGAGTTGGGCTAAAAACCCCTATGCCTTCCCAAGCCCAGAACATAATTTGCACTTTACTTAAAAAAATACAAATGAAAGTGTATTGTCAGTTTAACATGCATATACTGATATTTAGTAATCAAAATGTTAATATTATTTGATTTCTTAAAGTTATAAAAGTAAAAGCATTCATATTTTTTCAGTAAACATAAGTTAACATAAGCTGGATTCAAAACCCCTGTGCCTTCCCAAGGCCAGAACATAATTTGCACTTTACTGAAAAAATATAAATGTTATAAATTTAATAAATCAAATAATATTAACATTTTGATTACTAAATATCAGCATATGTATATTAAACTGACAATGCACATTCACTTGTATTATTTTCAGTAAAGTGCAAATTATGTTCCGGCCTTGGGAAGGCATTGGGGTTTTGAATCCAACTTATGCTAACTTATGTTAACTGAAAAATATAAATGTTTTTGCTTATATAACTTAAATAAATCAAATAATCTTAACATTTTGATTACTAAATATCAGTATAAGTATATTAAACTGACAATACACATTCATTTGTATTTTTAAATAAAGTGCACATTATGTTCTGGCCTTGGGAAGGTATAGAGGTTTTGAGCCCAACTCATGTTAATTTCTGCTCGTTTTGAGTTTGACTCGTTTATTTGTTGTAGTTTCTGTTCGTTTTGGGTTCCATTTATTTATCGATGCTGATTTGTGGTGGTTTCACGCTTGCTAGATTTTTTTATTTTATTTTTGCTCATTTTTGGTTTAATGGAG
The DNA here is from genome assembly GCA_029168905.1 of Artemia sp. Kazakhstan ARC1039. Classification (NCBI taxonomy): domain Eukaryota; kingdom Metazoa; phylum Arthropoda; class Branchiopoda; order Anostraca; family Artemiidae; genus Artemia; species Artemia sp. Kazakhstan ARC1039. The sequence continues at coordinate 5,259 of JAQQPU010013342.1, read as the reverse complement.
TTTTTTACTTTTCTTTGAAAAACTTATTTTGTGAACGAGGTTTTTTTTAATTAATTTCTGTTCGTTGTATATTAACATAATCTTTTCAGGGCCTGCTAAGTTTTGGCCTGCTATTTGTATACTGGAGAAAATTTTCAGCAATTTTTAACAACATACACCCTTTTAAAAATCTGGACACAAATAGTAGTGTTTAATTTAGTTTCATACCTCCTCTAGTTGACCTGAAATTGAAAACTTGATACCATTCGAGAAAAAATCTGTTTACTTTCTTTGATAGCTTGGATACACTTACGCTATTTTGATTTGGTTAAATTTTAAGAGCAGAAGTAGCCCCAAAGGTTTGAAAACAATACCCTCAGTTATTCTTGGGATACTGCTTAGATGCCTTATTGGGAATTAGCATTAACACAGTGCATTTTGATTTAATCTTAGGGCAACATTTAGTTTTAAACATAATGGCTAAATGGGAGGGTGGACGTGGGAGGGGGATTAGTTGCCGTCCAATCACTTTCGACTATTAAAAAGGACATCAGCCATTTCTGTTTTCAATTGAGTGAGCCCTTTTCGAAGTTCATACGACAACTCCTTCAATACGAAGTGCACTATGCCTTTGAATTTCTAATCGAATTAGCCCTTTTTGAGTTTCTACGACAACGCTTTCTAGAAACACCTTATATTCCCCCAGGGCATAAATTACAACCCTCACCCTAAGGGCTTTGAGGAAGTTTTCATCCTCAAGAACTAATTTCCAGAACTTTCAACTATGTTAAACAAAATAGCTATCTCAAAATTTTGACTGGATGGGTTTGGAGAAATGGTGGGCATTAGAGGGGAGTTAGTTGCTCTCCAATCACTTTCAACTATTAAAAAAGGCACTAGCCCTTTCCATTTCCGATCAAATGAGCCCTTTTGAAGTTTCTACGACAACGCTTTCAATAAAACCTGAAATGCTCCCAGGGCATAACTTACAGCCCTTGCCGTGAAGGCTGGAGGAGGTTTTCATCCTCAAAGACCTAATTTCCAGAAATTTCGACTACGTTGAACAAAATGGCTATCTGAGAATTTTGATTGGATGTGTTCGGGGGAATGGTGGGCGTGAGAGGGGGGTTAGTTACCCTCCAATCACCTTTGACTATTAATAAGGGCACTAGCCCTCTCAATTTCCAGTTGAATGAGCCTCTTTTGAAGTTTTTGTGACAATGTTATCTTTAAAAACGTTATATGCCCCCTGGGCATAACTTACAACCTTTGCCCTGGGGACTCTGGGGGATTTCTCATCTTCAAATATATAATTTACACAACTTTCAACTAAGTTGAACAAAATGGCTATTTCTAAACTTCGATTGAATGTGTTTGGGGAAATAGTGGGCGTGAGAGGGCAGTTAATTGCTCTCAATTCACTGTCGACTATTAAAAAGGGAACTAGCCCTTTCCATTTTTCAATCAAATGAGCCCTTTTGGAAGTTTCTACAACAACTTTCTATAAAAACCTTAAATGACCCCAGGACATAACTTAAAACACTTGCACTGAGGGCTCTGAGGGGGTTATCATCCTAAAAGACCTAATTTCCAGAACTTTCAACTGCGTTTAACAAAATGGCTATCTCAAAATTTTGATTGGATGTGTTTGGGGAAAGGGTGGGCGTGTAAGGAATGTTAGTTGCATTCCAATCACTTTCGACTATTACAAAGGGCCCTATTCATTTCAATTTCCAATCGAATGAGTCCTTTTTTAAGTTCCTACGACAACACGTTCAATAAAAACCTTATACGCCCCCAGGGCATAACTTACAACCCTTGCCCTGAGGGCTGTGGGGGAATGTCCTCCTCGAAAACATAATTTCTATCTGGAAATCAACTACGCTGAACAAAATGTCTATCTACAAATTTTGATTAGAAGTGTTTGGGGAAAAGGTGGGCGTGAAACGGGGATTAGTTGTCCTCAAATCACTTTTGACTATTAAAAAAGGCACTAGATCTTTGAATTTCCAATCGAATGAGCCTTTTTTGCAATTTCTACGACAAAGATTTCAAAAAAAAAACTAATATGCCTGTCCTGCTCAAAGTTATAATTTCCTGAACTTTAAACTGCGTGGAACGAAATCGCTATCTAAAAAATTCGATTGGATGTGTTTGGGGAAAAAGTGGGCGTGGAAGGGTTGTTAGTTGCCTTCCAATAACTTTCGACTATTAAAAACGGCACTAGCCATTTCAATTTTCAATCGAATGAGCCCTTTGTTGAAGTTTCTACAACAACGCGTTCTATAAAAACCTTATATGCCTCCAGGGCATAACTTACAACCCTTGCCCTGAGGGCTGTGGGGGGGGGTTGTCATCCTCAGTAGAAAGGCCTTATTGACTCCCATTGCTCACCCCTGCTGCCACCTACAACTTTTTTTAACATCAAATATGGGCATAGAGTCCCTAGGGAGAACACGTGGTTAATGGGGTCAATGACCTAAATTTCCAAAGGTGTCGATGTTATTGTTGTTGTTATTGTTTTGGCCATGTGCATAAAGTCATTAGGGAGAACACGTGGTTAATTAAAGCGATTGGGAATTTGGAACACCTGTGCTGTCAGTCATTAATCAAATTGTTTCCAGGCAAAGTTTAATAATGCCTGACAGGTACTGTCAACATTTCTCCAGGAATAGATCCAAGTCTTTAATGTTCCTTGCCCTGGAAACAATTCTACTGGTCGAACTCCAAAGATATTAATAACCAAACGCCATGGAAACAATTCTCCAAGAAACATCTTAGAGATGAATAGATTTAGCGCGAGAATCAGGTTTCTTAGTAATTTGAAATGTGACAGCGCAGAGATGTCAATAACAAAGGAACACGCTGAAATTACGTTTAGGGATTATTTGGGCGAAACCGTTTTAGACATTTTTATGGAATTATTTCGGCGAAAGAGTTAGAGACATTTTAAAAGATGATTTAAAAGATGATTTTAGAAGAGGATTTGAGGGTGTAACTCTGTGGTCGTTAGAATACACAAGTTCCATTTGAACAGTGTTGTGAGGTCCCCTACCACAACCCCAAAGAGTTCCGATCCCCCCACCCCAACCCCAAAGGAAGCCCCCGGTCCTAATAGATCCTCCAAGCTCCCAAAGAACCACCCGGCCCTCAAGGGTCCCCCAGACCCTCAAAGGCCCTCCCCGGGCCCCGTCTTTCCTTGATGTGCGTTGTCTGAAACCTATGATTTGGGGTGTATGGGTTGCTATTTTTGACTTTTCTGAGTTGGATTTCTTAGTCTTTCATAGGTATGTGTTGTCTGAAACCTATGATTTGGGATGGATGCTTTGCTATTTTTGACTTTTCTGAGCTGGATTTCTTACCCTTTCATAGGTGTGTGTTGTCAGAAAATTATGATTCGGAATGTGCAGTTTGCTAGTTGGACTTTTCGGAGCTAGGATTCTTAGTCTCTCATAGGCGTTTGTTTTCTGAAACCTATAGTTTGGGATGAATAGTTTGCTATTTCAGGCTTTTATGAGCTAGGTTTCCTAGTATTTCGTAGGCGAATGTTGTCTGAAACTTATGATTTGGGATATGTAAATTACTATTTCGGGCTTTTCTGAGCTAGATTTCTTAGTCTTTCGTTGGTGTGTGTTGTCTGAAACCTATGATTTGGGATGGGTGGATTGCTATTTATGACTTTTCTGAGCTGGATTTCTTAGCCATTCATAGGTATGTGTTGTCTGAAACTTATGATTTGGAATGCTTAATTTGCTATCTCCAGCTTTTATTAGCTAGGTTTCATAGCCTTTCATAGGTGTGTGTTGTCAGAAAATTATGATTTGGGATGTGTAGTTTGCTATTTGGACTTTTTAGAGCTAGGATTCATAGTCCCTCATAGGTGTTTGTTGTCTGAAACCTATAGTTTGGGATGAGTAGTTTGCTATTTTTGACTTTTCTGAGCTGGATTTCTTACCCTTTCATAGGTGTGTGTTGTCAGAAAATTATGATTTGGGATGTTTAGTTTGCTAGTTGGACTTTTCAGAGCTAGGATTCTTAGTCTCTCATAGGCGTTTGCTGTCTGAAACATATAGTTTGGGATGAATAGTTTGCTATTTCAGGCTTTTATGAGCTAGGTTTCCTAGTATTTCGTAGGTGTGTGTTGTCTGAAACTTATGATTTGAGGTGAGTAATTTGCTATTTCAGGCTTTTCTGAACTAAGGTTTCATAGTATTTCGTAGGTGAATGTTGTCTGAAACTTATGATTTGGGATATGTAAATTACTATTTCGGGCTTTTCTAAGCTAGATTTCTTAGTCTTTCGTCGGTGTGTGTTGTCTGAAACCTATGATTTGGGATGGGTGGGCTGCTATTTTTGACTTTTCTGAGCTAGATTTCTTATTCTTTCATAGGCATGTGTTGTCTGAAACCTATGATTTGGGATGAGTAGTTTGCTTTTTGGACTTTTCTGAGCTGGATTTCTTACCCTTTCATAGGTGTGTGCTGTCAGAAAATTATGATTTGGGATGTATAGTTTGCTAGTTGGACTTTTCAGAGCTAGGATTCTTAGTCTCTCATAGACGTTTGTTGTCTGAAACCTATAGTTTGGGATGAATAGTTTGCTTTTTGGACTTTCCAGAGCTAGGTTTCCTAGTATTTCGTAGGTGTGTGTTGTCTGAAACTTATGATTAGGGATATGTAAATTACTATTTCGGGCTTTTCTGAGCTAGATTT